>MU675271.1:83027-136748 GCA_026770625.1 Nicotiana glauca
ATATATATATATATAGGACCTTACCAAATTGGTCATTATAATTCAAATCAGGAAGAAGGCTAACCGATACACTGGCTTCTTGCCAAATATTATGCACGATTTTAACGAGGATATTTTATAGAAATACCGAGGCGTACGACCCGATTCCATCATAATGTGTGCATTGCCGAGGGTTGAACAACACGAATCATAGATACATCTATTATACTGCCGAGGTGAACGGCCCGCTCCTATGAGAGTGTGGTACAAAATCCTGCCGAGACGAACGACCCGATCCTAAGATGTGAAGTACTTAATCCTCCCGAGGCGAACGGCCCGATCCCATTAGAATAAAAAGCTTTAACAGGCTCTTGACCCCACTCACGAATAAATGTGTGAGTTATAATTTCTTTAATAAAACTTTTCAATGACACACACACACACACACACACACACACACATATATATATATATATATATATCGCAGAATCATTTCATAAGAGGGGTACAATTATTCAATGACTAATCAGGAACTCGTGAAGTCTCTACAATAGTAATTCTAGTCTTAAGCAGTAACATAAAATAAAGGAATTTAATAGGCAAGAGACTGCTCAAATAGTAAAGCTATATCATGATGTGAACTTAAGTCTACCTGGACAATAACATGAATGTAGCTACGTGCGGGATCTTGTCACCTCGCGTGTACGTAGCCCCCACAACAAGTAGCATTGATCAATTTACAACACCTAGGGGTAATTTCCCCCTCACAAGTTTAGACAAGAGACTTACCTCGCTTTGAAGCTCCTAAGTCGGCTCCCAAGCCTTTCCAACAACTCGAACCGATGCCCAACGCTCAAAAATTAGTCAACGAATGTGCGAAATCCATAAATATATATTCTAATACTCACTATAATCCTATCTACAATATTTTCTAACTCCGTTCAAAAAGTCGATAAAATCATCCTCGAGCCCACGTGCCCGAATTCCGAATATTTTTGAAGATAAAATTTACCCATAATACCACGAACTCAAATCTATAATTTATTCCAAATTCCAAATCCATTCGTGGTCAAAATCCAAAAATACCAATTTTTAGGTTTTTCTTCAAAATCCCAAATTTCTACAAATTTTCATGTCTAAATTCATATATAATCCATGTTTTTAACTTGCAATAGGAGGGAATCACTTACCTTGACATAGAAGATGAAGATGGAGCTCCAAAATGCCTCCAAGGCTGGCTCCCATGGAGTAAATAAAGTGAAAATGGCCAAAATCCCATTATAAAACAACTCACTTCCTAGTCCGACCCTTCTTCGCGAACGCAGCACAGCCTTCGCATTCGCGAAGCTTAACAATATCACACCCAGAAATATCTCTTTGTATTCGTAAACTGTTGGCCCAAGTAAAGGTAAGTTTTGAAGACTGATAAAGGAACTCAGACATCCCATAGGTCTATCCCTCAGGTGCACAAAAATAGGAAGATTTGAGCATGTGGAATGCACGTGAAGAAGATAAGCTTAACTTGGTGTATTTAATATCTCTTGATCGAAAAGGTTTCATAATTGATAAGGAGAAGGACTCCTTACTCAAAGAGAACACTATCCAAGATAAGAAGGAGTTAGAAGTTGAAATCAACTAGAACTCTTCTACCAAGGAAGAGTTGCATCAGAACTCTAGTTATTTCTTCATCTACCAACTCTATAAATTGCAGGATGTTCTCACATTACACTTTTGCTCAAAAATGCAAAAGCTAAATGTGAATTGGGATCAAAATAGCAAGGCTTTTTGCAAGCAGTTCGTGTGTGTTTCAAGTGTGCAAACCTGAAGCTACATGAACCAGATTGAAGAACCAGCTGCATAAAGAGTTTTATGTGTCTTTCTTTATTTCTAGTTCAATTGTAGTAGGTGTTTTATATTGTACCTTTCAGCTTTTATAGAAGCAATTGTATTAGGTACCTAGAGTATTCAAGTTAGAGTTAACTTGAAGTTGTCGCAATAGTAGAGGTTGTGTGACACAACGAGATTAGAGTTAATCCTAGGTTTACAAAAGAGTTTTTGTAAATGCAGTTTTTGGCTAAGTGATTTTAATGGAAGTTTGGGAAAATCCTACTGAGTAGTAGGTCGTGGTTTTTTCACCTTTTGAGTCGGGTGTTTTTCACGTAAAATCTCCGTGTTCTTTATTTTCTATACTTATTATTACACAACAGTAGTAGTTGGAACACATAGAAAAACCAGGTCCTTCCATAATCAGTTTAAGCGAAAAATTGGTCACCACACAAATCACCTCCCCTCTTATGTGATATTGATGTTTAAACCATCAATTGGTATCAGAGCAGGCTATCCTTGAAGAGGTTAACACCTTAGGAAAAGCTCAAGATGAGTGCACCACCTGGAAACTGGGAAGGGCAATCTACTGCTAGGCCTCCACTCTTTAATGGTCAGTACTATTCTTGGTGGAAGAACATGATAAGAGATCATATCATAGGAGAATACTATGAACTCTGGGACATAGTCACTAATGGTCCCCTGGAAACTACAAAGAAGAATGCTGAAGGAGTGGATGTGCCCAAGACAAGAGCTGACTGCATTGCCGAAGACTTGAAAAAATGGGAGAAGACTGCCAAAGCCAAGAAATGGCTTGTGTGTGGACTGGGTCCAGACAAGTACAATAGGATTCAAAGTTGTAACACTGCTAAGGAAATATGGGATACTTTACAAGTGGCTCGTGAAGGAACTCCTCAAGCAAAGTGATCAAGAGGAACACTATTATATTCTCAATATGAGAATTTCACTATAAAGGAAGGAGAAACTATTAGGAGATGTACACAAGGTTCACAACACTAACAAATGAACTTAAATCTCTTGGAATAACTATCCTTGAAGAAGACAAGGTTGGGAAAATCTTGACAAGGGTCTTACCAGTGACTTGGGAAAGCAAAATCACTGCTATTCAGGAATCAAAGAACATTGCTACTCTTAAGTTGGATGAACTAATTGGAAATCTTACTGCCTATGAACTTAGAAGGAAAACCATGAAGACGGATGCACCTAGGAAGGAAAGGAGTCTGGCATTCAGAATCGCTGAAGGTGATGATCTAGAGGAGGATGAAATGACCATGATCACAAAGGACTTCTAGAAGTACCTAATGAGAGGAAATGGCCCTTCAAGAAGTGGAAGCTACAGCAAACCAAGGGTTCTTGACAAACAAACCAATGAGGGGTGTTACAAGTGTAGGAAGACTGATCACCACATCAAAAACTGCCCTCAATGGGAAATTGAATAGAAGAAGGAAAGAGCTAAATAAAGGAACAAGAAGAAGGAACATGTTCAATGGCAATTGGGGTGAAAGCTCAGATGAGGACTCAGAGGATAAAGATGGAGATGAACAAGAACTAATGGTAATTGGGGAATCCGATGAGGAATCTGAGGTAAGTATAATTCATCTTAAAGACAAGATTAAACTTTTGTCTAAAGAAAGGCTTTCGGAGTTACTCCTGGATTTCATTGATGAATCTGAGGATCTAAACAATGAAAACAAACAATTGTTTAAGGAGTGTGTTATTTTGAAAGCTAAGTGCAAAAATTTAGAACTTAGGGCTAGTGAAAGTGATAGTAAAAATGCTGAGTTAAAGAACCAGGTTCTTGAACTTGACACCACTGTCCTAGAGCTAAGATCTGAAAATCTAAAAGTGAAATTAGGGACATGTAAAAAGAAAGCTGATCACACACAACTCACATTAGAAGAAAACTTAGGAAAAATGAAAGATGAGTTGTACAAAAGAGATGAGCAGATAAGAGCCCTTAACGAGGATCTAAACAAGGTTAAGCACGAGCAGGATAGAACCTGTAAATGGAATATGTCCTCTTATGCACTTTCATGGCTACATGAACACCATAGTAGCAATAATAAAGGACTTGGCTACGAGACCCCTACACCAAAGTGGGATCCCAAAAGCAAGTACCTCATAATTCCTGAGAACATAATTTGCACACACTGTGGTAAAACTGGTCACTATAAAAGTGAATGTATTGCAAAAGAAAATGCTAGTCAAAAGAATAAAGAATTTGTTCAAGGGAAAAATAGTCTGCCAGGTTGGGCTAAAAAGAATCTGATTCACCCTTTTGCCTACAGAAAGGGACCCAAACTAGTTTGGGTTCCTAAGACTAACCCCTGATTTCCTTTTGTGGGTCCAAGTGAAGGGGAGCAGCCAAATATGGTACATGGATAGTGGTTGTTCAAAGCGTATGACAGGAAGCAAGAACCCATTCCTTTCACTTAAGGACCTCAAAGGAGGTAATGTCTCCTTTGAAAATGGGAAGAAAGGTGAGATCATTGGGGCTGGAAAGGAAGGTAAGACTGATTCTCACTCTATTGAGAATGTCTACTTAATAGATGGCCTAAAGTACAGTCTAATTAGTGTATCACAATTATGTGATAAAGGTAACTTGGTAGCATTCACCTCTACCAAATATTTTGTGATTAATTTTACCACTGACAAGATTGTTTTGTAGGGAAAAAGAGTAAACAATACATGCATTGTAGATTTGTCCACACTTTCAGAAAATGAACTCACCTGCTTAAGTGTGTTAGACAATGATCCCCTCCTTTGGCACAAGAGACTTGGACATGCAAGTCTGAGTCAACTCAACAAATTAGTCTCCAAAGATCTAGTGATAGGCTGCCTAACATCAAGTTCAAGGAAGACAAAGTTTGTGAGGCTTGTGCAAGGGGGATGCAGATAAGATCCTCTTTAAAAGCAAGAAAATGGTAAGCACAGCCAGGACGTTGGAACTGGTTCATATGGATCTTTGTGGTCCAATGAGAACATTGAGCAGAGGTGGTAAGAAATATATGATGATACTTGTTGATGATTATTCTAGGTTTACCTGGGTACAATTCTTAACATCTGAGGATGAATCATTTGACATGTTTACTACCTTTGTTAGAACAACTGAAAAACAACTAGGTAGTCAACTTGTATCCATCAGGTCTGATCTTGGAACTGAATTTGAAAATGCTAAGTTTGTTGAATTTTGTGATGAGCATGGTATAGATCATAACTTCTCTGCCCCTAGGACTCCTCAACAAAATGGAGTAGTTGAAAGAAAGAACATGACTCTTGAAGACATGGCTAGGACAATGCTCTTTTCTAGTAAATTGCCCCATAGCTTCTGGGCAGACTGTGTAAACAATGCATGTTATATCATAAATAGATGCATGACTAGACCTCTTGTAGAGAAGACTCCCTATGAGTTACTTAAAGTGAGAAAGCCAAATATATCCCATCTTAGGGCATTTGGAAGCAAGTGCTTTGTGTACAATAATGGAAAGGACTGCCTAGGTAAGTTTGATCCCAGAAGTGATGAGGGAGTATTCTTGGGATATTATTCACATAGAAAAGCATATAAAGTGTTCAATAAAAAAACTTTGTGTGTAGAAGAAAGTGTACATGTAGTGTTTGATGAAACTAACATTTTTTCTGAGAGATAAAAACATGAAGATGAAGCCATTAGGCTGGTAAAAGATTTGAGTGAAGTCTCAACACAAGCCAAAGTGGCACCAAAAGAAGGAACAAGTGATGGAACATGTTCTTCCATCTAGGGCAACCTAATAGGGGGAACTGATCAAAGAGGAACTGAAATAAATCCTCTAAAGGAACCTGTTCATGATCATGTTCCTCAACAACAGAACATGGGAGAAATATCAAGAAGAAATCAATTGGTTGTGAAACCTCACAAGTATCAAAGTTCTTATCCCATTGAGAACATAATTAATGATACAACCTCTGGAGTTAAAACTAGATCACAGTTAACAAATTTGTATGCTTTTGATGCTTTACTATCTCTTATTGAACCTAAAAATATTGTTGAGGTTTTGCAGGATGCAAATTGGGTAAATGCAATGCAAGATGAACTCAATCAGTTTGAGAGAAGTCAAGTTTGGTATCTAGTTCCTATACCCAAGGATAGATCAGTGATTGGCACAGAGTGGGTCTTCAGAAACAAGCTTGATAAAGATGGAACAGTTACAAGAAACAAGGCAAGATTGGTGGTCCAAGGTTATAGCCAAGAAGAGGGTATAGATTATGATGAGACCTTTGCTCCAGTGGAAAGACGTAAGGCAATAAGACTCCCCATAGCCTTTGCAGCACACATAGAATTCACTCTTCATTAGATGGATGTCAAAAGTGCCAGCCTGAATGGCTATCTAAAAGAAGAAGTGTTTGTTAAACAACTTCCAGGGTTTGAGAGCAAGGAATGTCCTGAACATGTGTACAAATTAGACAAGGCCCTCTATGGACTCAAGCATGCTCCTAGAGCATGGTATGAACGATTGTCAAAATTCCTACTTGGGCATGGCTACAAAAGAGGTAAAATTGACAGTACTCTATTTTTGAGGGTAAAAGGTAAGGATCTTCTTGTGGTACAAATATATGTTGATGACATAATTTTTAGGGAAACCACTGACGAACTATGTAAGGACTTTGACAAATTAATGGGCAGTGAGTTTGAAATGAGTATAAAGGGTGAGCTTAACTTTTTCTTTGGCTTACAGATCAAACAAAACCCAAATGGAACCATGATCCATCAGCAGATATATGCAAAAGAATTGATCAAAAAATTTAAAATAGATGAATCAAGGAAATATACACTCCCATTGCAACTGCCACTAAATTAAACATAGATAAACCTGGTTCATCTGTTGATAAGAAGTTGAATAGAGGTATGATTGGTCCACTTTTGTATCTCGCTGCCAACAGACCTGACATAGTTTTCAGTTTAGGGCTTTGTGCTCGTTTTCAGGCAAATCCAAAGGAATCTCACTTAACTGCTGTCAAGAGGATACTAAGATATTTGAAAGGCACTACTGATATGTGTCTTTGGTACCCTAAAGGTCATAATTTGAATCTAGTAGGGTATGTTAATGCTGATTATGCAGGTTTCCTTGTGGATAGGAAGAGCACCTCAGGTATGGCTCATTTTCTTGGTTCATGTCTTGTGTCATGGGCTACTAAAAAGCAAAATTCAGTGGCCTTATCTACTACTGATGCTGAGTATGTTGTTTTTGCTTCATAACTGTGCTCAATTGTGTGGATCAAGCAGCAGTTGATGGATTTTGGTATTGAAGTTGGTTGCATCCCTATTTTCTATGATAACACTAGTGCTATTAGTATGACTAAGAATCCGGTTCATCATAAGAAAACTAAGCACAAAGATGTTAGACACCATTTTTTTGAGAGACAACTATGAGAAAGGCTTGATCACTATGGAGTTTTGTGCTACTAATAAGAAAATTGCTAACATCGTCACAAAATCCTTAAGTAGAGATCACTTTGAGAGGAACAAGTTGGAATTAGGGATGATTAAGATCACCGAAAAGGACCAGTTCAAGGTTAAACGAAAAAAATGAAAAAAAAATTGGTTAGAAAGTCTGTAAATTGTGTATAATTAGATTAAATCTTGATCAGTCTCATACTTTCCATAGTATACTCTTGTGCCATGTGTTAAAATGAGTCATTAATCTCTAATGATATTTTCTCTATTTTGGATAATTTATACTTACACATGAGAATTATCAGTAAAGAACCTGGTTCACCAAGATAACACGATTTGTTTTCTACACTCTGCATAATTTGAAATAACTATATTTGGATCATGAGCAAAGTTTTACAAGTGAACCAGTTACGTTCAAGACTCCTGACCATATTAAACTACCTAGATTCTTTTAATTCTGCTACTCAGGGGGAAGAAAGTGGTTCTTCCGAAATTGAACAGGTACCTTCTGATTCTAAAATTTCTCTTGAGACAATTTCTAAAGTTGCTGCAACTTTGGAAAATAGATTTGTAGGAAAAATAAAAAATAAAAAAAGGATCAAGGGTGCTAGGAGTACTGTGAGGGTAAAGGGGAGAAGAGTGGATGATTCTTCACCCACTCCTCTGAACTAAAGACGCATGTGAATTAGTTGTTTGGGGAGATGAACCTGGTTCATCTGTAGAGGAAACTCTCGCAGACCTGTAGAAGAAAGTGACTTAAAGCTTTAATCCAGCTTCTTGATAGAGTTACTAATGGCACCAAAACTCATACCATTACCTATGGCTTCATTCTCACAACTGTGCTTGCACATTTCAATGTACCTATGAAAAAGTAGGAGGTTAGTACAATCATGGATCATTTTTGGGTTAATACTCTGCTTGTTTGCGATTATCAAGTCAATGTCACTCCTAAAGAACCTAGTTCATCCAAAAGGGTACCAGAGGATAGCAAGGTCAGAGCCTTGGTGCAAGAAAGTGGAGCTAAGGATGCTTAGATTGAAAGGCTGAAGAAGAGGTTGGTTGAGGTGGAGACCGAGAGAGATGCCCACATAACTGAGCTGGTAAGAAAAAAAGAGAATAATGATGGAATTCTTCAAGATATGCTGAAACCCCTCCAAGTAAAAAACCAAGCACCTAATTCTTCCCAGCCTTAAGCTTCCTAGCCTAGTGTAGATTAACCAGTGACCCAGTTCATGACTTTTTATTTCTTTTGCTCATGTTTTCAGTATTTTTATTTCTTCTTATGCTCTGTGGTAGAATCTTATCAACCATAAATGAAATTCAATGTCTTTTTCTCTAACTGTTTGTTTATATTTCTTTGATGGTTAAAAATTCTTAGCTTGATCTATGATGATTAATCCATGATTGCATTTGAAGTAGCCCTGTGGCCATGAGTAAGCTTTAAAATCTGGTTATCTCACATTTTTATGCAACTTTTCGATGATGCCAAAAAGGGGAAAAAGGCTGTGCTTTAAACAAGTGATATTTACACTTTGAACAATGATGTTTATAACCTAATGTATCTGGTCCTTGATGATAAGTGATGAAAGGAAAAATGTTTCTAACATTGTGTTGATGTTGAGCTGAGTTCTGGCAGGGCCTAAGTGTATGAAAAGCACAGAGTTTGTCATTATCAAAGGGGGGAATTTGTTTGCCCAAGTAAAGGTTAGTTTTAAAGACTGACAAAGGAACTTACACATGAACCAGGTCTATCCCACAGGTCCATCCCTCAGGTGCACAAAAACAGGTAGATTCGAGCATGTGGGATGCAAGTGAAGGAGATAAGCTTAACTTGGTGTATTTAATATCTCCTTATTGAAAATGTTGCATAATTGATAAGGAGAAGGACTCCTTACTCAAAGAGAACACTATCCAAGGTAGGGAAGGAGTTACAAGTTGAAATCAACTAGAACTCTAGTTATTTCTTCATCAACTAACTCTATAAATTGTAGGATATTCTCACATTACAATGTTGCACAAAAATGCAGAAGTTAAACATGAATTGGGAGCAAAATAGCAAGGCTTTTTTGCAAGCAGTTCGTGTGTGATTCAAGTGTGCAAACTTGAAGCTACATGAACTAGATTGAAGAACCAGCCCCATAAAGAGTTTTATGTGTCTCTCTTTATTTCTAGTTCAATTGTAGTAGGTGTTTTATATTGTACCTTTCAGCTTTTATAAAAGCAATTGTATTAGTTTCCTAGAGTGTTCAAGTTAGAGTTAACTTGAAGTCGTCGCAATAGTTGAGGCTGTGTGCCACAACAGGATTAAAGTTAATCCTAGGTTTACAAAACAGTTTTTGTAAATATAGTTTTTGGCTAAGTGATTTTAGTGGAAGTTGGGGAAAATCCTACTGAGCAGTAGGTCGTGGTTTTTTCACCTTTTGAGCTGGGTGTTTTCCACGTAAAATCTCTGTGTTCTTTATTTTCTGTACTTATTATTTTGCAACAGTAGTAGTTGGAACACATAGAAGAACTAGGTCCTTCTATAATAAGTTTAAGCGAAAAATTGGTCACCACACAAATCACCCCCCTCTTGTGTGGTATTGACGTTTAAAACATCACAACCCTTTGATCGCGTCCGCGAAGGTCAGCTGCCCTGCCCCTTCGCGTTTGCGTTCCCTTCAACGCGTTCACGTAGGCTAAATGGCCTTAAGTCCAACTCCACCTTTCTTCTTCGCATTCATGTTGCCTTGGGCGCGTTTGGGAAGGCTTGTCCAGCTCTTGCCACATTTTTGTGTCCACGGGCTCGCTTTCGAAAAGGCCAAACCCACCATCCCCACAAATTCCTCTGCACGAATGCAGGACTTCCTTTGTGTCGCACAAAAGGAAACCAGATGCTAGCAACAACAGTCCAAAAACATAACACGAACCTGCTCGAGGCCTCAAATCGTATTAAATAACATCGAAATCATGAATCGCACCCCATTTCAAGCTCAATGAACTTTAGAACTTCAAACTTTTACATTCGATGCCGAAACCTATCAAGTCACATCCAATTGACCTTAAATTTTGCACACAAGTCACTGTCAACATTACGAATCTGCTCCAACTCTCGGAATCAGAATCCGACGCCAACATCAAAAAGTCCACTCCCGGTCAAACATCTCAAATACCTTCAAATATCTACCTTTCGCCAAATAACCCTGGAACGACCTACAGACCTCCAAATCTACTTCCTGATGCGCTCCCAATACCAAAATCACCATATGGATCTGTTCACAGACTTAGGATCCAAAAGAAAAAATGATAATATTGAAATACACCTCAACCCAAATTTATGAAATTCCTCCAAAATGCCTACTTCCACAAACGCTCTTGGGTCATCCAAAACCCGATCCGGACATATGCCCAAGTAAAAAATAATCATACGAGCCCGTTGGAACCTTAAAACTCCAATTTCGAGATCGTTTACTCAAAAGTCAAACCTTTGTCAATTCCTCCAACTTAAAGCTTCTGAAATGAGAATTTTCTTTCCAGATCACCTCTGAACTTCTTGAAATTTAATTCTGACCACGTGTACAAGCTGTAACACTTGAAGTGAAGCTATTCATGGCCTCAAATCGTCGAACGCCATACTAGAGCTCAAAATGACCGGTCGGATCGTTACATACAGGATCACATAGGTCTTGTTGCAATCGCGAATCAGGGATCCATGTAGTATAAAAGTAGAGTCATAGGATTTTTATTTCATTTTCACAATTTTGAGATATTGAAAGCCCAATTTGGGTGATTTTAAAGGAGAATTTCACAAAAAATTCAGGGTAAGTGTTTTAAATACAAGCTTGAGATTATTTTAATTACCCATTGTTTATTAAACCAAATACATAAAATATTAATGTAAAATGCAATGGTTCATATAGCATTTCACGTATCCATTCATCAACGGTTTAGTTTTTGAATTTCGATGGCTAGCCTTCGTGTCATGACCCCAAATCCTACCGAAGTCGTGACTACGCCTAACACTGGAGTAATCATAAATAACTGAATTCAATAGCAGTAACATAACTAAAAACATCCCATGATTTGTGCCAACAAGTACATAAATTCTACCAAATTTAAATAAAGAGTTTGATATCAAAATATAGAACTGTCTGAAAAATAGAACAATAAAAACATGGGCTAAGAGATAGGATCTTAAAGGCATGAGAACAAAAACAATATCTACCTCGATATCTTCAAAAGCTAGTATCGATGTTGCTCTCTAGAAATCGCCTCTCTCAACACTGCATTGATCTGCACACGAGGTATAGATTGTAGTATGAGTACAAATGATCCCATGTACTCAATAAGTAACAAGCCTAACATGGGGTTGAAAGAAGTGACAAGCTTGGCAAGGTCCAATATTCTATACCAACAGCCAATAACAACAATAATAGTATAATAACGGCAAAAGGACAGATAGCTCAAATAATATCAAGTTTGACCCTTTTCACAATGAGAGAAGAAATAAAAATGATTTTCAAGTATATCAATTAAGGCATAAATTCTTCCACGTAAGTCATCAAAACGTGATTTTATCAATTTAACTGTGATTCCAAGTTCAACACATCAAATAGAGACATCAAGTACGAATAAGCATGCAAGAAAAAACACAATCTGACACTTGCATGACAACTATACATGCGAGAATCAACAATATCGTAGTTAAATAATAAATTATATCAAATCTCGGCACATATATAGTGTATGGAACAATTTACCATCATCCAACAGATGCAAAAACACTCAGCATTGTACGAGTGCCTGACACGAGTACCTCACCAAGCACATATATGACCCGTGTGCATGCACCCACGGTTATTACCTGACTCCAGAGGGCAGGTCCTTGCCTAAGCTCAGATCGGATCTAAGTTAATGATCAATATCACTTAGCCCAATATGGGGCTTTGTGCATGCGTCACCTCATAATCAATATCACTCGTCCCAATGTAGGGCCTAGAATTCCCATCACCTCATAATTAATGCCAAATTGGCTCTATGGTCAAGCTCAGACATCAACCGCTCAAGTCTTAAGTGTTCACACCTCATTGTACTTAGCTCAAACCATGTCACACCTATAAAGGAATCAATAACATATGAGATAATATATAAGGATTGCATAGAGATAGAGATATAATACGCATGTGCAATATCATGACTGAGAATATGACTACAATCAAGGAAAACAACTCAATATAGCAAGAATAGCCTTATTATATATCAAACAGATAAGCGCATTGCCTAGACTTAATTTATAGCATGAATAATCGCTTAAGTAGTCATACAAGTAGAGAAAACACGTAAATAATGGGGCATGCTAGAAAAACAAGGCAAACAATAGCCTAAGGTCTATCTACAACATGAATAACCTCGGTGTATTCACATATATCGATCACCTAGTACGTGCATCATCCCCAACATACCTTAAATATCATAGCCAACAAGGAAATTACCCTAAAGCCAAGTTTAGACAAGCTACTTACCTCAAAGCTCGTGAATTAATTCTCCACAAAGCCCTTCCTACAAGAATCGACCACTTAACAGCTCAAATCTAGTAAAAAAAACAATTCAATAACATCAAATATGACTATATGAATCGATTTCAAGTAATAAAGCTCTATTTTTTATCAAATTGCAAAAAAGTGAACCATCCTAGTGTGCCACGCCCACATTCTCCTGAATATCTTCATTTTAAATCTTATCCATCCTACAGTGCCCGTACATCCACCTCAACATCCTCATTTCTTCTACTTTTATTTTTTTGGGTATGCGAGTTATTAACTGGCCAACACTCATCCCCATACAACATGGTCGGTTTAACCATGTCACGACCCAATTTCTCCCTCCGTAAACTGTCATGACTGCACCTAGTCTCTACGACTAGGTAAGCATAATATTACAGAAATAAAATGAAAACACAAGGATAATAGCTAACATATATAATTAATAAGCAGAAATGGTGCCACTCGCATATACAATAATCATCTTTCCCAAAACCCGAAATGTCCCAATGTCACAAGCTTCTAAGAAGTCCTAACTGTTCTAAACATCATTTCTACGGAAAAGAAAAAAATGAACATAGGGGATAGAAGGGGACTCCGAGGTCTACGGACACAGGAAGATGCACCTTGAAGCCTCTTGAAGCAGCAACCACACAGCTAGACTCGAGGCTGATAGGGAGTACCTGGATCTGCACACGGAAAACATGTGCAGGAAAGGGCGTGAGTACACCAAAAAAACTACCTAGTAAGTGCTAAGCCTGACCTCGGTCGAGTAGTAACGAGATCAGGTCAGGACCCTACTGGTAAAAATATAATGAAACAATACATAATGAAATATTATAGTAAAATAAATACGGAAATCTAGCAGGAATAGAACTCAATGGAAGCCAACAGCTTAGAACACAATAGTAGCAACAAGGGAAAATCCCGAGATACCGTCCCATAGTCCCAAACCTAGATGTGCATGGGGATCTCCCGGAATACCATTCCGTAGTCCCAAAGTAAATATGTAGTGTTGGAGGATCTCCCAGAAGATCATTCTATAGTCCCAAAATAAATATGCAGTACAGGGGATCTCCTGGAATACTTTTCCGTAGCCCCAAAGTAAATATGCAACTCAACAAATATAATTAACAGTCACAGCAAGAAAAGCTACATTTAGAATTAAGTTCAGACCAAGAAAAAAAGGAAATTTCACTAAACATGCTGCAGAGAGCTCAAATGGGCAGTTAAAATATGTAGGCATGCTCTTCTAATCTAAACAGGATAGTACATATTCTAATGTAGTTCAAACAAGAGAAAACATCTTTATGACTGAGTGAAAAAATGGAGTTTTACAACAAATAGCCTGTGTACGTACTCGTCACCTCACGTACACGATGCTCATAAATCAAACAATACCAAATCTAAGGGGAGTTCCCCCACACAAGGTTAGGCAAGCCACTTACCTCGAACCCAAGGCCACTCAATGCTCAATCATAGCTTTGCCTTTCAAACACATCTCTGAACCAACAATATCTAAAAAATTACCAACCAAACGTTTCAAAATAAGCCTTAGGAGTCACCTATAATAAAAAAGAAACTCAATTTAGGTCATTATTAAAAAAGTCTACAAAAGTCAACACCCGAGCCTGCTTGGTCCAAACCCAAAATTTGCACCGAAACCCGATTACCCATTTACCCTCGAGTCTAGATATACAATTATTTTTGAAATCCGACCTCAATTTGAGGTCTAAATCCCCAAATTTTGAAATACCTAATTTCTACCAAAAAATCCCCAATTCCACCAAGAAAACCTTAGATTCTAAGTTGAAATCATGTATAATGAAGTGAAAGATTGAAAGAAACTAGTTTAAAATCACTTACCTATGATTTGGAGAAGAAAAAGACTTTGGAAAATCACATTTTGTGTTTTAGGTTTTGAAAATTTGAAGAATGAATGAAAAATCCCGTCCAAGTCTCATTTATCCAGCCGTAGATGTTGCAAATGCGACATGAGCTTTGAAAATGAAAATCCCTCAAATGCAAATCCCTTCTCACCTCTGCATTGTTCACAAATGCGAACATGGGCAAGACCGCATTCGCAACCATGTAATCGCAAATGTGAAAAACACTCCTTCCCAGTTTGGATCACAATTGCTAGGAATTGTTCGCAATTGCGAACATTAGCCTCCACAGCTACTCTTCGTAAATGTGATGAGTAGGTTGCAAATGCGAACCCAATGATGGTCGCAAATGCAAAGCTTTATCTCCTAATTGTGAGTCTAGATGCTCTGCAACAAAGATTTAAGCACACCGGCAAATTTCT
This sequence comes from Nicotiana glauca, assembly GCA_026770625.1. NCBI lineage: Eukaryota > Viridiplantae > Streptophyta > Magnoliopsida > Solanales > Solanaceae > Nicotiana > Nicotiana glauca. Next base: position 98,110 of record MU675271.1, read on the forward strand.
AAGTCCAAAACACTCTGTAGCCTATCGAAAACTCCATTCCAGAGCCGTCTACACAAACGTCAAACTCCGATCAACTCTTTCAACTTATTCTTCCAACATTGTGACTAAGTATCCCAATACACCCTGAATCAACCCTGAAACAAAACTAACCACCCCGAAAAGTCACATAACCACAAATAAGCACATAAGGCAATAACTAGGGGAACATGGCTACAATACACAAAATGACTAGCCAGATTGTTACATTCTCCCTCTCTTAAACAAATGATCATCCTCGAGCGGGTCAAAAATCATACTTGGAGTCTCAAATAGGTGTGGATAGGTGCTCCACATCTCTCGCTCGTCCTCTTAAGTAGCCTCCTCAGTCGGGTGACCTCTCCAACAAACTTTCACTAAGGTTATATTCTTTGACCTCAACTTTAGAACTTGTTGGTCCAAAATGGCCACCTACTCCACATCATATGTCAAATCTCTATCTAGTTGTACTGTGCTGGAGACCAAAAGATGAGAAGTGCAAATATAATACTTTTGGAACATAGAACGTGAAACATTAGGTGAACACCTAATAGACTATGAGGCAATGCAAGTCTGTAGGCAACCTCCCCAAATCTAAGCACCTCAAAAGGCCCAATATACCGAGGGATCAACTTGCCCTACTTACTGAACCTCATCACACCCTTCATGGGAAAAAATATGAGCAACACCTTCTCACCCACAATGTATGCAAGATCACGAGTCTTCCTATCAGCATAACTTTTCTTCTTGGACCGAGATGTACGAAGCCGCTCCTGGAACAACATTACCTTCTTCATCGCATCACTGACTAAACCAGTGCCCAACAACCTATCCTCTCTAGATCAAACCAATCGACTGGAGAACGATATTGCCTCCCGTATAAGGCCGCTTAAGCAGCCATCTATATACTCAACTGGATTTTGTTATTGTAAGCGAGCTTTGTTATGGGAAGAAGTTTATCCCATGATACTTATAAATCCATCGCACATGCCCGTAACATATTCTCAAAGAGTTGAATAGTGTGCTGAAGTGCCCGTTCGTCTGAGGATGCAATGGTGTATTCAACTCAACCCGTGTAACCAACTCTCGTTGCACTTCCCTCCAAAATTGTGATGTGAAGTGGGTGCCTCAGTCAAAAATGATGGAAATGAGAAAACCATGATAATGGATAATATACCGCATATCTGAGCCATCCACTCTACATAATATGAAGTCACTATCGGAATGAAGTGTACAGACGTAGTCAATCAGTCCACGATCACCCAAACTGCGACATATTTCTTCAAGTTTCGTGGTATGCCTACCACAAAATCCATAGTGATGCGCTCCCACTTCCACTACGGTATCTCCAATCCCTAAGTTACCCTCCCGATTTTTTATTCTCATATTTCACCTATTGATAATTCAAACACCGAGAGACATAAATATTAATGTCTTTCTTCATTCTCCACCTCCAATAGTGCTCTTTCAAGACATGGTACATTTTTGTAACACCTGGGTGAATGGAATAGCGCTATTTTTGAGCCACCTCAGGTATCAAATCTCTCAAACCATCAATATTTGTAACATAAATACGGCTTTGAAGCTGCATAACACCATCATCATCAATCAAAGCCTCCTTGGCACCACCCCGCTGCATTGTGTCCTTTAATACCAACAAGTGAGGATCATTAAAATGGAAAGCCTTCATACGCTACAACAACGAAATGACTGCATCACAATACAAACAAGAACACAATTGGGCTCTGATACATCCAATCTCACAAACTAATTGGCAAGGGCCTGAACATCCATGGCTAGTGGTCTTTTTACTACATGTAAATATGCCAAACCGCACATACTCTCCGCCACCCTACTCAATGCTCCAACCACTATATTTTCCTTTTACGGATGATATAATATAGTGATATCATAGTCTTTCGGCAGCTCTAACCATCTTCGCTTTTGCAAGTTAAGATCCCTCTACTTGAACAAGTGATGGAGACATTGATGGTTGGTATAGACATCATAATGAACACCGTATAGATAGTGCCTCTAAATCTTTAATGTTTGAACAATTGCCGCCAACTCTAAGTCATGTAGAGGGTAATTCTTCTGATAAACCTTCAACTACCGAGACGCATAGGCAATCACCCTACATCGTGCACCAACAACGCGCCAAGACCAATACGTGATGCATCACAATACATGGTGTAAGATTCCGAAAATGTAAGAAACACCAACACTATGGTTGTAGTCAATGCAATCTTCAGCTTCTGACAGCCTGCCTAGCACTTTTCATCACAATACATGGTGTAAGATCCCGAACATGTAAGAAACACCAACACTAGGGTTGTAGTCAATGATATCTTTAGCTTCTGACAGCCTGCCTACCACTTTTCGAACCATCTGAATGGGGCACCCTTCTAGGTCAATATAGTCAAAGGTACAATAATGGGCGAGAAATGCACTACAAAATAGCAACAATAACCTGCCAAACCCAAGAAGCTTCTAATCTCTATAACTGAAGATGCCAACTTTGAACCATCTCAATCTTCTTCAGATCTAACTTGACCCCTTCACCGAACACCACGTCCCCAAGAATGCCATAGAATCAAGACAAAACTGACACTTGGAGAATTTAGCATATAGCCTCTTCTCCACTAAGGTCTGGAGTACAATTCTTAGATTCACTCATGATCCTCGTGACTGCGAGAGGACATTAATATATCATCAATGAATACTATAACAAAATAATCAATATATTATTGGAATGCACTTTTCATTAGGTGCATAAAGGCTGCTGGGCATTGGTCAGCCCAAAAGACATCACAAGAAACTCGTAGCGAACATAGCGAGTCCTGAATGGTGTCTTTAGAATATCAGAATCGCTAATCTTCAATTGATGATACCGTGACCTCAAGTCAATCTTAGAAAACTCTCTAATACCCTGAAGCTGGTCAAATAAGTCATCAACATGCGGTAGTGGGTGCTTGTTCTTGATTTTAACTTTGTTCAACTACTTGTAATCTATACACATCCGCATAGTACCATCCTTATTTTTCACAAACAGTATAGTGCACCCCAATGTGACACACTAGGCCTGATGAAGCCCTTATCAAGTAACTTCCAAAGTTTTTCCTTTAACTCGTTTAGTTCCACTGGTGTCATACAATATGGTGGAATACAAATAGGCTAGGTGCCCTACACAAGATCAATACCATAATGTTTGTCCCTGTTGGGTGGCATGCCTGAAAGGTATGTAAGAAACCTATCTAGGAAGTCTCTCCCTATCGAAAATGACTTAATGGTAGAAGCATCAGCACTAACATCCTATACAAAAGACAAATATACCATCCATCCATTCCTGACCATTCGCTGAGCATTCAAATATGAAATCACTCTATTGGGAACATATTCCAAGGAACCTCTCCACTCAATCCTAGGCGACCCTAGCATCGCCAGTGTTATAGTCTTAGCGTGACAATGCAGAATAGCGTGACATGATGACAACCAATTCATGCCTAAAATCAAGTAAAAATCACCCACCGAGATAGATACATGAACAAGCATAACTAAAGAATCACGGGGCATATCCAATGAACGAGCATAGTACGATTACAAATTTGAATAAGTGGAACCAGGATTAAAAAAATACTGAAGCGTCCTTCTAGCATACCAAAATGATATTTGTGATCACGGAATCGAGAGCAACTGCCTATGGCTGGCTGAGAATATATAGTAACGAGCCTAACTATCTCCTGATCTACTTTCCCCTCTAGGGCGGCCTCGAGCTGATTGGGCCCTACCGCTAGCTGGAAGTTTAAGTGGTATAGCTGCTGGTGCTGAAATATTAGGTTGTGAGCTGTTGTGGAACCCTACACAATAGTCTAGGGAAATCCCTCTTGAGATGCTTCAAGTCTCCGCACTCACAGAAAACCTTACTGAAAGAATGTTGACCTTGATATCCCGAAGAGCTTCCTGTCAAAATCTGGGTATATGGATCATGATAAGAACTCTGTTCCAGCAATGCACTGAATGATGGCTGAGTTGGACATGCACTGTAGGAATTGTGGCTAACTGAAGAACCATGAGGAATATGGCGAGCTGCCTGAACGGCCTAGAAGAGCGACCTCTGCTGTAATGGGACTGGCCTCTAGATGAGGCACTATTGAATCTACCTAAACTATAAGTCCACATAACCTCCTGCTTATCACACTACTACCTGCGAACTAGCTCTAATCGTCTAGCAATATTGACAACCTGGTCAAACCTAGCAGCCATCTCAGCCTCTCGAGCAATAATGAAACTCAAACTATAGTTGAGGCCATCAATGAACCTCCTAATCTTCTCCCTCTCAGTGGGAACCAACCATATAGCATGAAGGGCCAAATTTGTAAACCTTATCTTGTAATAAGTCACAGTCATATCTCCTTGGCGTAGCTACTCAAAATCTCTGGGCAGCTCCTCTGTGTGAGTTTGTGGAACAAACTTCTCTAAGAAGAGAACTGAAAAATCATGCCATGAAAGTGGCACTACGTCAACTAGCCTACTCAAGTCATAGTCCTGCCACCATCTGTAGGCTACCTCTATCAGCTGAAAAGTGCTAAATGCAACTCCATTAGCCTTCAAAAAACCCGTTGTGCAAAAAATCTGCTGACACGGTCTATGAAATCTTGAGCGTCCTCTATGTCTGATCCATTGAATTCTATAGGCTTGAGCCTCCCAAACCGCTCCAATCTATTATGATCTTCGTAACTCAGAGGTGGACCATCCTCGAACTGAGCAGTAGCAATCGGCTGAGCTGGAAATACACTTGGCATCTGGTGACCCTGAGCTAGCTGCTCTTGAGTACAAGTGACGAGAGTATGGGCTCCTCCCCCAGCCTGTAAAGTAGCTAGTGCAAATATTATAGTAACCACTCAAGCCAGGCTCGTGCACACGCTCAAGATCTGAGCCAAAGCCTCTTAAAATCCCGGTATTGCAATAGGTACCACCAGTGTTTGGGCTGGTCCACCGACTCAACAACATCCTGTACCTTTTCCTTAGTTAGAGCAACTGATGGCTCCACAAGTGTTGCTCTAGCTGATGTATGAGCCACACCTCGGCCTCTATCGCGACCCCGACCTCTCACGACTCTAACTGGTGGCTGTTTGCCTGATCCGGTCACATATATCATCACCATCTTTGAGAGAATGGAAGAGTCAATTTTCAAATTTTGGAATTCACAAATCTGCTCGACAGAACACAAGAAAGTCAATTTTCCTAACAGTTCGGTAGACTGTCGAAGATAAGTACATATATCTCCATAGCAATCCGCAAGATTCATAATACCTATGAACCTTGGGCTTTGATACCTACTTATCATGACCCTAAATCCATTGTGATGGATCCCAACACACTTGTTAGGCAAGCTGAACATAGCAATAAAGATCCAAAATAACTGAATTACAAAAATAACATAAGATGATGGAATCTCAATATAACAAAATATCACCAATACATGAAAAATCCTCAGAAAATGGTAAATAGAGTCATGGGATCTGATACCGGAGTACAAATCTGTAATGACTAAATATAATACTGTCTCAAATAAAGATAATGGCACATAAGAAATGAGACACCAAGTCTGCAGGCGAGAGTGCAACTCTACCTTGTTCCTCGATACACGGCTCAACTAGCAATCCCACAACTGATAACTTGTCCTAACACTAGATCTGCACAATTAAGTCTAGAGTGTAGTATGAGTACAATCGACTCAATGTACTTCATAAGTATCGTAACTAACTTTGGCGAGGAAAAAGAAGTGAGGATTATAAATGATACTTAATGTAACCTGTACAACTTCATCAATTTAACAAGTATAGTATAATAATGTAATCAAGTCATAAAGCAAGTGAAGAAACCTCTGTGTATGTGTGTGCAATTACTCAAGTTCCGTGTTCAATCAATTATACATCATATGAAGATTATATGCACATGAAGCAGGTAATTAACCATGGATATTTCAAGTAAAGATGAAATGCAAATTCAAACAAACACTGGCAAGATTTCCTCAACCTTTTCATGTGTGTAGCAAATTACTGGTCAATTGTCCTCAATATCCACGTGTACACCATCAAGAAGGCACATGAGAGGTTAACCCTAGGGGATGGATCCATATCAACATGCAACCACAACCAATTAAACGTGCTACCAGCCTAGCATAGTCACATGCTCAATATCAAAATCTACCCGGTGTGGTCATCGGCATAATAGTACGATCCACCCAGCGTGGTAAGAAGCATAACAAAACAATCTGGCTGGCATGGTCACAGGAATAACAACATAGTACGCCTAGCACAGTCATAGGCATAATAACACAATCCGCCCTGCGCGGTCACATGCATCAACATAATTCTCCAGACTTGGTCACAGGAATCCAATTCAAATCATATCATACAGAAGAAAATATACAAGTGTGCATGTATATGATTATTGAATAACAAATCTTAAGCTCGTGGCCTGGTATAAATGATATGCTAAAGTGTTGGCATGTGCTAAGTGTGCTATTATATCTCAAACTGAGATTTCATCAAAAAATTAGCAATTACCAAGTTCATTCAGGGAATTAGCCTCTATATAACCTCAACCACGGCTCAGATAGTTCACAACAAGGTTGCAAATGTGAAAAATATTGTATCTTAAATCTTAACAGTTAATACCAGGTATATCATAGTCTAAGCAAAATACACTGGTGCTTGCACATGTGTTCAAACCCCATACATATGCGCACCCATAACACTTAACTATCACTAATAAGACAAATCACTCCACTAATGAGCCCTTCCTACATGTATCGATGTCCGTACGAACCGAATCTAGTCATAATAATGCAATACCATCAAAAGAGCCATAGGAAGTGATCCACACCTGCAGCCAACACCTAGCAGGTGCGACCACACAGAAGCCATAAGCTTCAGCAATACACCAAGTCCAAAAACTAATCTGAATCTCACCTGAGGCCCCCGGGACCCCATCCAAACATAATAACATGTCCTAAAGCATGATACGGACTTAATGGAGCCCTTGAAATCACATCAAACAACACTAAAATCACGAATCACACATCAATTCAAGCCTAATGAAACAAAAGAATTTCCAACTTCTAAAACAAATGCTGAACAAGACCAAATCAACTTCGAATGACATCAAATTTTGTAAACTAGTTGTAAGGCCCCGTGAAATACCTACTCGAAAACACGGATCCCGTGGTGCCAATTTAGGAACATGTGTTAGAAATTAAAAAGTCAAGAATACGTTTCCAGAAAAATGCAAGAAATGCTGTCCAGAATACGGTCGCATAATCAAAATGCGGACCGCATACCTGCCGCAGAGTGAGGCAGAATGTTGGTTAAAATAGAAGTCAGTAATTTGGTCGAAATGCGATCGCATAATAGAAATGCGAACCGCAGAGTCGTCGCATATTTTCTTTTGACTTTTGCGAGGGTCAGTTCTGCGGTGCACTTTGCGACCGCAGAACATGAATGCGGACCGCATTCTTACCGCAGACTGAGTCAGAATGTTTAGTTTTTGGGGAGCATTTGGCGGTCCATTATGCGGACCGCATGTGAACTCTGCGATTGCAAATGCGACCGCATATTTGACTCGGGGCTCCAATTTTCTAATTTTTAACCCGACTTCCATATCGATATATCAGGTGTTATAGCTCATTTTGAGCATTCTTTTGAGCATTTCTAGAGAGAGGAAGAGGGTTCTTAGAGAGGGAAAGTCTCCCATCAAATTACTTCATAAGATTGGGCTAAATCATTGAAGAAAATCAAGTGAAGGCTCCTGAATCTTCATCCCAAGAGGTAAGGCTCCATCACCTCAGCTCATATTTGTATACTTAGCCATATGGGGTCATTAGGGAAGTAATTCATGGGTATGAGAATGAATCTCTTGAATGCATACCACCATAGAATATTGGAAAGTAGTAAAATTAAAAAAATAGGCAATTAGGGATACAAAATGATAGAAATTCCTCACAAAAAGGGGCCTAAGGTCATAGTGCACATTTAGTGTTTGATGATATGCTCGAACCAAGCTAGAACTTCAGTTTCGTCTCTAATTCTCGATTTAATTCGTAATTCTTTCTCAATAGATCGAAGTGCTCAGAGTTCCGGAAATTTGTAAAAGAGTAAGGAAAAGCTTTATTGAAGTATGTATGGCTAAAACCACTTTTTATTCAAAATTGAGCTTCGTTGTCATTACGAAAGTATGGTAAGAGTTGAATTGGTCAGTATATTGATTGTTATAACGCATTAATTGATTTACAATTATCTATACATATTCATGAAGTATGTGCCTCAATGTGAATAATGTACCATTCTTGATAATTAGTGAAGGATGAAAAAGTACAAGTTATGTGTTGAAGTACTTGGGCTATAAGCCAACATCGAAACAAAGAATTATTCATGCTAGCTATGTGCTTACTTACCTGTGATTGCAACTTGAATTATTTTGTGGTATATGTGTCTATGATCACAACTTGTTAAATGGATATTGAAAAGAGAAACGATGTGATAACGGTGGCCTTGGGTGCCAAGGAATTTATATGATATGTTTGAAAGAAAGATTCAGAGGTGTTGACTAACGAGAAATGAGTAATGCCTAGGCAAGGCGACCTAGCTTATCGGGTCGTGATCGGACACCATGCCGCACACATGGTGGTAATATGCTGATATTAAATTCCGGATAAAGGAAATGAAATATTGATCGGGAGTAATGCCTCCAATGAGGTGACCTAGCCGGTCGGGTCGTGACAGGACTCCGCTCAAAATGGCGGTGGTAATGAGAACAGTGGTGAACACGTGACAGAAATGCCATAATCAATGTTGTGGAAATTGTATGAAAGATTATATGAATTGCTTCTTTGATTTGCCCATATTATTTGCTTGCATCTGTTTGATAGTTCTTTCTAGTAAAATGGTGTTTAGTTATACATGCCAGTACAATTCAAATGTACTGACGTCCCTTTTGCCGGGGGTGCTACATTCGATTTATGATTGTAGGAGGATCTACAGCAGGCACTCTAGTCCACCGGCAGTAGCACCTCCTCCACTTTTCGTCAGCTGCATTGGTGAGCCCCTTTCCTCTCGGGGCCATGCGTGGCTCATGCCACTTTTATTTCCGAGTCTATTTTCGTATTTGTGTAAGGTACAGCCGGAGCCTTGTTGCCGGTATTTCTGTATTATTCTTCAGTTGTATTTAGAGGCTCCGTAGACAGGTTGTGGGTAGTGCTGGGTATTGGAATCAAAATAGAAATATTGATATTTGGCAATGATGTATATAAGTTTATAACTTGTAATACCCTTAAAGTGGTGAAATGATGTTGCTAATGAAATTGAAATGGAAATCATTAATTATATGTTGATAGAATTTGATTAACGAAGTCCATCCCTTATTTAAATATCAGTTGGGTTAGGTAGTATGCATGAAACCTGTCAGGCTTGCTCAGTCAGGTTTACTCGGTTGAGCTCCGGTCGCGCTCCTCGGATTTTGGGGCGTGACACTAGTCCCACATGATGCAACAAACCTATTCTAACTCTCGAAACAAAAAATTTGAACCCGATATCGACAAAGTCAACTCTCGATCAAGCTTCTATGAACCTTCCAAACCTTCAACTTTTCAACTTTCGCCACAAATCACCAAATCAACTTCCAAACATATTTCCAAGTTCAAAATCACCATACGAAGCTATCAGAACTATCAAAACTCTATTCCGGAGTCATCTACACAAATATTAAACTTCAGTAAATTCTTTCAACTTAGGCTTCCAACCTTGGGACTATGTATCCCAATTCACTCCGAATCAATCCTGAAACTAAACCAACTACCCCGAAAGTTCACATAACCAAAAATAAGCATAGAAGATGTAATAATAAGGGAACGAGACTACAACACGCCGGGTCATTACAACTCATTACCCCTAAACTAAGGAACTCAAATCTATCATTAAAATTCAAGCTTGGTTTCATTTGCTAGACCATAAATCATTTTTTTTCTTAGGTGAAAAATATCATGTTTTTTCCTTTATAACTCATGAATTAACATCCCAAATTATGTAATTATCAAGTATGTAATGGGTATAGTCTTAGGAATTAATACCTTGAATATTAGCTCAAAACTTCATTATTTTGGATCTTATGTTCGACCTCAAAATCCCAAAACTTGTGAAAATGGATGCTGAAATTTCATAACAAGTTTTTATACAGATACGATTCTTATTCGCGATCATGACCACCAGGTCACATGATCGAGATGCACTAGCTTCGTTTCTCTTCGTTTTCATGATCTTCTCCTTTGCAGTCTCGCAAAAGTCATGATCGGACTAGTCGACTGATCCTTCTTTGCTATTGCGAAACCTCTCCCACATGGTTACTATGACCATTTTACTAGAGCCTTCCTGATCGCAACCCAGTTCATACGATCTTTATGAAGGCTTTAGTTGCAAAAAAATCTGCAACTTCCAAAAGTGCTCTGAACGCTCTGAAACTAACCCAAGGCCGCGGGACCCCTTCAAACAATCCCGATAAATCTAAAGATATTATACAAAACTATTTAAGGTCTAGAAACATGCGTCAAAGCGCTAAAATTTGAAATTATGTATCAACTTAAACTTCAGAATATTAGAAGGCTTAAGAACCATAAAATCTCGCTTTTATGCGGTAGTGTCGAAATACCCCTAAGCCCCTCGCCCGCTAAGCACCCAAATTATTTAAGTTTACTATATTGTTAGTAAAGCTTATAATTGAAACTTAAACTATAAATTAATTTGAATACTCAATTAATAAAACATGCAATTTATTACTAGAATATTTTTGATTATTTGCAACAACATCCAATCCAAATAAATAATTCACAAAATTTAATTTTCGAATTCAAAACTTCAAAGTTTTTTAATGGCTTTTAATGAATATTTTTAATAGTTGTCATGCTATTTTAATATATGAAATATCGTAGTTGGATGTATAATAGAAATTATACTAATCGTCAGTTTTTTAAGGAGAAATTTATAGAAGGGGTTAATAAATTTATTAGGCATGCAATGTCACTTGAACCATTTCAGTTTGAAGGGATGATTAGGTGTCCTTGGTTGAATGGCCAGTGTTTGCATTTTTTGGATCGGAGGATGTTAAAACTCATCTTTATAAAAAGAGGTTTATGAATAATTATTTTATGTGGACTAGTCATGGAGAGGTTGATGGTATATTTCATAACATAGTTCTTGGTGAAAGTAATAGGTTGGTGGGGAATAATGTTCAACATCCTAGATACCATGAAATGGTTGCGGATGCTTTTGGGATGTATTTCGAGTTTAAACCCCATGAAAGTTTTGAACTAGCTCCTACCGAAGAGGCAAAATATTATTATGAATAGTGAGAGGCCACTAGTCGTTCACTATGTGAAGGGAGTATGCACTTTCAGTGGTTTGATGTGATTAGATTATTAAGTATCAAATTAGATACAAATATTTCTCATGACCCAACTTTAAACATACCTAAAGATTTTTGTAAGGCTAAAAGATTGGTTTCTAAGTTACGACTCTCGTCTATGAGAATCGAATATTGTGAAGATGGTTGCATATTGTATTATAAGGGTGATGCAGATTTAGAAAGTTATAAATTTGTGGAAAACCTCATTTTAAGCGGGTTTCCAGCGGGAAGAGGGCTGTTGTGAAGACGATGCATTATTTACCTCTTATTTATAGATTAAAGAGGTTGTACGCATCAATGAGTTCCACTCCACATATAAGATGACACTATGAAAATAGTCGGCCGCCCGATGTTATGTGTGATCCTTCTGATGGGGAAGCTTGGAAGCATTTTGATAGGATGTATTCGGATTTTGCTAGTGAACTGAGGAATGTTCGGTTGGATTTGTGTGCTGATGGTTTCACGCCATTTTCTGTTACTGCAACACCATATTCATGCTGGGCATTCTTTATGTGTATGACTAGTCCATATATTTTATTAAATTATGTCATTCCCAGTCCCCGTAATCCAAAGAGTTTGATTGATATATATCTGTTGTCAGAACCCAAAACCCACTATATGTCATGATGGCGGCCAACATCGTCGTTAAGAAAGCCAACAGTGAACAACTAACTTAATTTTTTATTTTGTTATTATTATTATTATTATTTTCATTTCATGAATCTTTATTAGATAAAGGAATAAATGAATTAAAATCATGGAAAATTTACAAATTCCAGTAGAACAAATAATGAAGGTGTGTCAATGCTAAGCAAATCACGATCAAGTTCTAGAACATCCCAAGACCTGGTGTCACAAGTGCAGGAGTATCTACTAGGAAGTAAAATAGCTATATAATATCTGTTTGGAAAACAAAATAGATAAGATAAAGTAAACAGTTATGATGGAGACGCTATGTGCTACGAATCGTAGCATGTACTATATCTCGCCATAATGTCCACTAACCAGCTATGCCTACGCACCCAAGTGACTACCAAATGAACCTGCCAAATCATGCACATTTAGTGCAGAGGTGTAGAATGAGTATGCAAATCAGTACGTACCGAGTAATTATCTAGCCTAACCCCGGAGAAGTAGTGACGAGGGGTTTACATCGACACTTACTAGTTTTCCAATAAATAAAAATGCAGGAATCATGAGCAAGCATGGAATACAATAAGATCAATAGAGAAAAGAATAGTAGATAACAAAATCCATTAGCAAAATATCATCACTTTACAAACCCCAGGTGCCACATGATATGTCAACAAATAAGAACCATTAATTAAATATCTGATCATAGATCATAGGAGAATATCACGAAATTCCCAAGTTCAATCTCATAGGTATTCGGACTCCTGGCTATTTTACACACAAATTTGGTAGAGATCGTTCAGCCCGATCCATATAGTCGTGTACATAAACTACCAAGGTCGTATGACCCAATCCATGGATGCATATCATATATAGATATACTACCAAGGCATTCGGCCCGATCCCAAGGGAAGAGAAGAAACTCATCGAATTACGGGCTACGTGTTTGCAATGTAGAAAATGGAACGTAAAGTAATCATGACTTTTACCAATTTTTGAATATCTTTACAACAACTCAATGTAATGAGAGTTGATCTTAACATGATCCCCAATTACATTTCATTTATAAGTCTAGGTAATTAAACTAACAAGTGCAATTCAAATATTACAAATGTTGCACGATAAAGTCTTAAGACTACCTCGACATAAATATAATATTAGCTACATACAGACTCTCATCACCTTGTGTGTACGTGGATCCTACAATAAGTAGCAGATAACAAATACACACATACGTGGTAGTTTCATCCTCAGAAGATTAACCGGGAGACTTACCTCGCTCTGAAGTTCCATAACAGGCTCCAATGGCCCTCTAACACCTCAACTAATGCCCATCGATCCAAAAATACTCAAGCAACATGAAAATCAATCAAAATATAATGCAACACTCATAATTAATTAATTTATAACAATTTCTAACTCTGCTTGAAAAGTCAAAAAAGTCAACTCTCGAGCACACGTGCCCTGATTCTGAATATTCTTTAAGATAATCATTACCAATAAAACCACGAACTCAAAATATAATTTATTCCTAATTCTATGTCCAATTTTGTGGTCAAAATAAATAAAAAAACTAAATCCGAGGTTTCTTCAAATTTCTCACAATTTCTAACGATTTCCTTGTTTAAATTATTATAGAATCCACGTAATTAACTTATAATATGTGGGAATTACTTACCTTACCATAGATGATGAAAATATCCTCTTGAAGAGCTCCAAAAAATTGCCCAAACCATGTGAGAAGTGGAAGAAATGAACCAAAACCAAAAATAAAATAAACTTTCCCAGCAACTCCCTTCTTCGCGATCAGGGACAACCCCTGGCGATCGCGAAGACCAACTTCGACAAGCTGCCAAATAGCTCTTCACCAACACGATAAACCGGTCATGGATGCAGCAGTAAACTTCACAGTCCCTACACAAACGAGAACAAACCTTCACGAACTCATAGGACAAACCACCTAGTGCCCCTTCCCGCTAAACTTCTGCGTAATCGCAGCCTTTCCCTCGTGATCGCGATACAATTCCACCCAAAGCTTTGTGAACGCAAAGTACAAACTGCTTGACACCCAAGACACCTTCGCAAATGCGAACCTTTATTTGTGATCGTGAAGAAGGAAGCACCTAACACCAGAAATAACAATCAAAACATGGCAAAATGGCCCATAGCCTATTTGAAACTCACCGAGGCCCCTGGGACCCCGTCCCATCGTACCTACCAGTCCCGAAACATGACAGAACTAGCTACAGGCCTCAAATAAACATCCAAACTATGAATCGACAATCAAAACCATTCTTCCAACTTTCAAATGTTCAAACTTCACCGAAAACGTCCGAATTACATTTAAGCATTCCGGAATGACGCCAAACTTTACGTTGAAGTCACAAATCACAATATGAAACTTTTACAAGGCTCGGAATGCCAAACATACATCGATAACATCAAAATCCACTTCAAACCAAACTTAAAAAAAAATCTAAAACCTTCAAAATTCCAACTTTCCACAATAAGCGCCGAAATTCTCCCGGACCATGCGATACTCAACCCAAATATTCCCAAAATCTTAAATCATCATACGAACTTATTGGAACATTCAAAACCCGATTTCGAGGTCATTTCCTCAAAAGTCAAACAATCTAGACCCAAAATTCATCTAGTCGTGATGACACCTAATCCAACCTACTAGGTAAGCCAATCAACAATAAACTAAAATATAATGATAATGATAAGATTATAAAATGAAATAAATGAATTTTATACATTGAATCCCCGATTACTGGTGGTAAAAATTACGAGCTTCTAATATTTAGAGTTTACAAATCTAGTATAAAATAAATACATCATCTATTCGAAATGTACACAAATAGATTTTTATAAATCTAAAGCATTTCTAGAACTTAAACATTCTGTCCAGGTAAATCCTTCTTCGCGAATGCGATGCCTTGTCGCGAATGCGAAGAACACTTCGTTCCCATTTCCTATTTTTGACAATTTGGAGCTCGAATTGGGCGATTTTTGGACAAATTTTCTTAGAGAACAACGGGGTAAGTGTTCTTAACTCAATTTTGATTGTATAACTCGAATCTATTGCAAGTTTTGGTGTTTAATTTGAGAATTTTTGTTGAAAAGGGTAGAAAATCCTCTTGGATAGAAATGGTAATTTAAGGGGTCAAATGAACTCCGATTTTTTTTGTGAATTTGGTATGTATAGACTCGTGGCGAGATAAGGATCGTATTGATGTAAAAATTTCTGGATTTTGAGACGGGGGCCCGGGGCTCGGGTTTCACAAATTTCGATATTCTTGATATTTTTCTCGATTGTTTTCGAGTGGGTGGTATTCCCTTAGCATATTTTAATGTATTCGCTATGATTTTGGTTAGATTTGACGCGCGTGGAGGCCAATTTGAGGGGCAAGGGCGTCGCGAGCGAGGAATTTCACCGGTTCGAGGTGAGTAATACTTATAAATGATATCCTGAGGGTTTGAAACCACGGATTTTCACATCATAGTGTTGTATTGAGGTGACTTGCACACCGGATATGAGCGTGGGGTAGAGCACCATTTGGGATTGTGACTTGGTCCGTCCCGATTGTTGATTTTACCGCGTATTTGACTGAAAATTATTTATTATCACTGTTGTTTGGGCTGATTGCCGTCCTTAGGCTGATTGCTATACTTGGGCTTCGTGCCAACTATTTGAACCCTTCGGGGATTATTTTTACTGTCTTCCTCACAGTTTTGACTTATTACTTGAACTCAGTCATACTATTTCTCCAATACTTTATAACTCAGCCACTTTCACTCATATTGAGTCTTAAATGATAATTTAAAAGATAATTTGAGCTGAGGACTACTGTTTTACTAGTGCCCGAGGGGCTTGTGACGATATTCTGACTGAGTGCGGCCTAGGGCCTGGATGTGAGGATTATATATGGATCGGACTGCACGCCGCAGTAGTATATTATATGGATCGGACTGCACGCCGCAGTAGTATATTATATGGATCGGATTGCATGCCGCAATATGTATATATTGGATCGGACTGCACGCCGCAGTGATATATAGCGCTTGGGCTGTAGGAGCCCCTCCGGAGTCTGCACACCCACAGTGAGCGCGGGTACCCATATGAATCGGGCTGCACGCCGCAGCGATATGTGGATCGGGATGCACGCCGCAACGGTTATTATGTGATACTATTTCTGAGAGTGACCAGGGAGAGGGAGCCCGAGGGGCCGAGAGTGTTGTTGAGAGTGAGCCCGAGGGACTGGTTCAGCTTGAGATATTGCCCGACGGGCGAGCTTTTATGTGCTCATTTTGCATACTTCTTGTCTTTTACCTGATATACTGTGGTATTTGTGCCCGAGGGGCGTATTGTTCAGTGCTATACAACACTAACTATTTTGAAACTGTTTTCGTAATCATTGAAAAGACCATTTTCAAAAGAGATTTGAACTGAGCCAAAGCATTTCTAAAGATTTTCCCGTTTTTACTGTTTTTCTCAGAAATGGTACCCGGACTCAGTATAGCATGTTGGTTGCTTTACGTGATTTCAAGAAGCAGCTACACCAGAATGCAGGTTCATCTTCGATGCTAGCTCTCGCCATACAGAGCAACATCAGCTCCAAAATCTACACACAAGGTGCATAAGTGTAGTATGAGTACAATCGACCCATGTACTCAATAAGTAACAAACCTAACCTTAGGTTAAGAGTAGAGACAATCTTGGACAACGGTTTGAGTCCAACATCAACAGCCAAGAATAACTCGTAACAATATAATGAAAATAGTGCAAATAATACTCAAACATATGATGCTCAGCTTGTTGACAGTTATGAAAAAATAGGCATGTTTTTCAGGTATAATAGTAAAATCCAAATCTTTCACTAAAATCATCACAATATTAGTGTATTAGAAACTATAATTTTTCCCCAAAAATTTCACCAACAAATAAGATGTTTCATTTTCAGATAGTATGAGGAAAGTACATATTTATGCTTACATGCATGCGAAGTCATAAATGTCACAATACAGTACAACATGAGGAAATGCATCTCTATGCCTACATGCCAAGTATGCATGTCAGATGTAAAGCATCACAGTGATGAACTCATGAACTCTCTCTCAGAGTAGTCAATCTCACTATCTCACGCACTCAATTACTCAGCACACAACACTTGGCACATGCCCTCACTGATGGTATCTTAGACTCCAGAGGGGCGGATCCTGCCCAAACACTAATAAAACCTATTATGGCGCTCAACCCGATACCATCATAAATTAGTAAAACATATTGCGGTATACTTCCGATCCCATTATGAATCAATAAAACTTGATGCGGTGTGCAGTTTGATCAAATCATGACTTAATTAAACTTGTAGTGGCATGCAACCCGATCCCATCAATATCACTCACAAAGGCCCTTGGCTTCGACTCAGTTATCATTCTCTCCAGTCTCTCGGGCTCACAAATCTCATTCCAATCAGCATAAACAAAGATAACATGATGCAACAACAATGATAAGAGTGACCAAGATATGATATGCAAAGGAATGAATATGACTGAGTATGTAATTGTAATTAAGCAAATAACTCAACAACAAAAATGACCTTAGTCGGTCCCAACAACATAAGTATATAGTCTAAATGTGATTTATAGCATAGATCAAAACTTAATTGCTATAGCACGTAGCAATTTTATGGTTAGAAACAAGATTAGGTAACTACGTAGTACAACTGAGTCAACCGAGTCATAATTCACATAGAACACCCACACGCCCGTGACCTAGCATGTGCGTCACCTCAACCAACACATAACAAGTGTATTCAGGGATTCATACCGTCAGCACCAAGTATAGAAGTATTACTTACCTTGAGCAAGCTGAAGCTGATACCGAGCAGCCCAAACAATATTCTACAAATACCATTTCATGCATACCGACCTTTGAATGGCTCGAAAATAGCCAAAAGCAACATTAAATAATGTCAAAGGAAACAAACCCACGATGAAGGTCATATATTTAATCAAAAGCCCCAAGTCAACCAAAGCGTCAAACCTGGGCATGCACCTTGGAACCCAATAAAACTCAAAAAATCTGATAACCCATTCAATTATGAGTCTGACCATACTAGTTTCACTCAAAACCGACTCTAAATCGATGTTCAAAACTCAAATATTTATTTTATAAAATTTTGGACACCTCCCCCAATTTTTATATGGAATTCATAATCCAAATGTCCAAAACAAAGATAGATTCATGAAGTGTAATCAAGACCGAGTAGAGAACACTTACCCCAATCCATGTGGTGAAAATTGCCTCAATTCGAGCTCCATATCTCTAAGGATGATAAAATGACTCTAACCCCCAAAATGGGATTTAATAGAGTCAGCCCAGTTATTAAACTTTGCAAACGCAGAAACCCTCTCGCATTCGCGTAGAACAAATCCCACTACTTGAAATTCCTCTTACGCGAACACGATATCTCCATCGCGAATGCAGTGGTCAATCCCCTAGAGCTACCCGATCGCATTCTACATTTCGCAACCGCGAAGAACAAACGTGTGACATCCTATGGACCTCCTTTCTTTTATGTGAACGCGTTATTAAACTCGCGAACGCGATGACCAATTGACTCAATCTTCGCGAATGCATCTCTGGACACGGGAATGCGATGAATAACTTTTCCTAACCATCAAACAACCTTACACGTTAGTTATACACTCTCCGTGATCGCGAACAAAGAGTCACTATCGAGGCCCCCCAAACCCTATTTAAAAATACCAATAGATTCTAAAACATGATACGAACTTAGTTGAATCTTCAAATAACATAAAACAACATAAAAATAACATATTGCACCTCAAATCAAACTTAATGAACTTTTGAACTTTCAATTCTAAAAGTTGTGCCGAACCATATCAAATCAACTCGGAATGAACTAAAATTTTGCAGAAAAGTCCCAAATGACATTACAAGGCTATTCTAATTCCTGGAAATACAATTCGGGCTTGATGTTTACTTCAAAAAATGTGAATAACAATTAAAGATAATTTCTGGTTTTAAAGATACGTGATATATTCTAATAATAGTGATTATACAAATAATATTAAGCTTAACTAAGAAGAAAAAGATTAACCAAATCAGTGTTGTTGGAGGAATAGGGGCCTCGAGCTCGGTTGTCCCACGGACCTCGAGGTCAGTTAAGAGTAATAAAGTATGAACAATAAAGTAAAGATAATAAAGCTGAAGAATAATTGTTGAGAACGTTAAACAAGAAAGGTAGAGCTCAATGTTCTATTGCAAAGAATACTATCAGATGTTCTTACAAAATGATTGGGGTCCCCTTTATATAGTAGGAGAAAACCCCAATACAGCACATTCCTAATTGTAGTAAAGAATTATTACTGGTAAAGGTGTATAACAACCTAGTACTGGCCTGTACCATTTCGTACAAATCTTATCCTTTAATTTATGCACTGGTCCACGAGTCCTTGAGAAATTCCCACTATTTCTTGATTGGCTTCAAGATTGCACTGCCCTTGATGCAAGTCGTGCCAGGCCCTCGATCAGCTTCCTTGAGGAACTTGTCCCTCAGCCGAAGATAGATTTATGAAATGTAATCAAGACTGAGTAGAGAACACTTACCCAATCCATGTGGTGAAAATTGTCTCAATTTGAGCTCTATATCTTCAAAGACAATAAAATGACTCTAACCCTCGAAATGGGATTTAATAGAGTCTTCCTAGTTATTATACTTCGCAAATGCGGAAACCCTCGCGCGTTTGCGTAGAACAAATCCCACTACTTAAAATTCCTCTTACACGAACACAATATCTCAGTCGCGAATGCAATGGTCAATACCCTAGAGCTACCCGATCACATTCCACATTTCGCAATCGCGAAGAACAAACATCTGACATCCTTTAGACCTCCTTCCTTCTATGTGAACACGTCATTAAACTCGCGAACATGATGAACAATTGAGTCAACCTTCGCGAATGCATCTTAGGAAATGGAAATGTGATAAATAATTTTTCCTAACCATTAAACAGACCTACGCGATCGCGATCCACTCTCCGTGATCACGAACAGGGAAACTAGATGCCCAGAAATCAATTATTCATGTAACACCAAAATGAAGCTGAAGTTAATCCAAATCACTACCAAGGCCCTCGGAAACCCATTCAAACATACCAATAGATTCTAAAACATGATACAAACTTAGTCGAATCTTCAAATAACATAAAACAACATAAAAACCACAAATTGAACCTCAAATAAAACTTATTGAACTTTCAATTCCAAAACTCATGGTGAACCATATCAAATCAACTCGGAATGAACTCAAATTTTGCACAAAAGTCCCAAATGACATTACATGGCTATTTCAATTCCCGAAAACACAATCCGGGCTTTATGTTACCTCAAAAAATGTGAGTAACAATTAAAGATAATTTGTGGTTTTAAAGATACATGATATATTCTAATACTAGTGATTATACAAATAATATTAAGCTT
The DNA here is from genome assembly GCA_026770625.1 of Nicotiana glauca. Classification (NCBI taxonomy): domain Eukaryota; kingdom Viridiplantae; phylum Streptophyta; class Magnoliopsida; order Solanales; family Solanaceae; genus Nicotiana; species Nicotiana glauca. Next base: position 118,730 of record MU675271.1, read on the forward strand.
CAATAAGAAGAAAAAGATGAACCAAATCAGTTTTTCTGGAGCAATAGAGGCCTCGAGTTTGGTTGTCCTAGGGACCTCGAGGTCAGTTAAGAGCAATAAAGTATGAACAACAAAGTAAAGACAATAAAGCTGAAGAATAATTGTTGAGCATGTTAAACAAGAAAGGCAGAGCAAAATGTTCTATTGCAGAGAATAATATCAGATGTTCTTACAGAATAATTAGGGTCCCCTTTATATAGGTGGAGAAAATCACATTATAGTACATTCCTAATTGTAGTAAAGAATTTATATTGGTACATGTGTATTACAACCTAGTACGGGCCTGTACCATTTCGTACAAATCTTATCCTTTAATTTATGCCCCAGTCCATGTGTCAATGAGAAATTCCCGCTTTTTCTTGATTGACTTCGATATTGCACTGCCCTCGATGCAAGTCGTGTCAGGCCCTCGATCAGCTTCCTCGAGGCATGTGTCCCTTAGTCGGGTTTGACCTCTATTTCAAGTTGCCCTAACTTGGGCTCATAACTCAATTTAAGACATCAAAATTGGGCTCCCTGATTTTGACCGTATATAGATAGTCCCCGTGTTTCTTAGAATATGATGATAAGAAACGATTTGATCCTCGATTCTCCCGAACCACTTGTGATGACGTCATGGTTGTGAAGTAGGCATTTGAAGTGACCGGAGACATCATGTCAGTGTGCTTCCCCAGAATGTCAAATATATTTCAGCCTTTGTTGGCCACTTGCACCGCCAGTTCCATCGTTAACTTTCTATAAATACGAGGTTGCTTTGCTGGACAACAACTACACTTATTCCTTCTTCTTTTACCTGTAGTACTTTCCCTTATTTAACTCTTCCTATAGCCACCTATTCCCATGGTTCAAACCGGTGGCCACAATGTCACAGGGCAGCGACTTTACTAGTAATACTAAGGCTTCATTTTTTAGAGCTTCGGCTCGAGACGACAAGAGAAAGGCACAAGGTCCCTTCCGTATCAGAATATATGTGAACTTTACACTGCTGCTCATCTCCTTTTATCTTTAACCTGGTGTGGTGCTTCATTCCCTTTCCTTCCTATGAAATGAGGTGGCATTATCATCTACTAACTTTTGCATCCCACACCGGGACAGAGTTCCAGGGGTTACCACTCTTGGACTGTTGCTTGTGTACCTTGCACCCCCATTTTGGCTCTTCCTTTTGCCTGTTCTTTCTTAATGTATTGCAGCTAAGACTTCATTGGAATGCTCGATCTCAGCTACTGGAGATATATTTACTTTTATCGAGGGCTTCCTGTCCTATACATACATTCCCAGAGATTTAGAATGATGTCTTCGAGGAAAGATGATGCTCCCGAGAACGTAGTCTTTAAAGTGGATTAGGTTCTTTGGCTTTTGCTTTTTGTTTCTCTTCTCCTGTGTAAGCATCCTTCTTGGGTACCATAATTGTAATTTTTAAATATTTCTTAGAAGCAAAAAAGGATCCCCTAGTATCCCTTCTGGTTCGTGCTGAATGTTGTTTTATCTTTATCCGTAAAAGACTTTAATGAGATGGTTTCAATAACTAGCCCAAATATTGAGCGAAGAACTTAATAAACCCTTAGATTTTTAATATAGTACCCCTCGAGGTTCTTGTTAATCTTCAAGTTGAGCTTAAATGCGAGCCCCGAACATCATGATCCCCGAGCGCGAGTCGGAAGAGAGCAAGATCTCGAAATGAAGCTAATCCATAAACCTTTTCGTGGTCCTCGAGTGAGAATTTGCTCGAACTTGGATAGCCCTTGGGTATAGTAGTCGAGCGAGTGTTTTCTTGAATATAATAAAGATAGTCCTTAGGCTTTACAGATATTCCCCGAGTGAGAATTTGCTCGAACTTGGGTAGCCCTCGGGCTTAATAGTCATGTGAGAATTTGCTCAAACTCAAAATAAAGTTAGCCATTAGGCTTTATAGATAGTACCCGAGTAAGAATTTTCTTGAACTCGGGTAGCCCTTGGGCTTATTATTTGAGTGAAAATTTGCTCGAACTCAAAATAAAGTTAGCCCTTAGGCTTTATAGATAGTCCCGGAGTGAGAATTTGCTCGAACTCGGGTGGCCCTTGGGCTTAATAGTCGAGTGAGTGTTTGCTCGAAATTGACTTGTAGGCTGACTTTAATGATTTTTGACAAATTAATTACTGATTACTTGGTCCTGATGCCAATATCAAAACATAAGCGGTTGAAGTGGCTGAAAGATTGCTTTTTGTACTATTCCCTAAATCATTTATTGGAGGCGGCTGACGGTCAGCCTTTGGCTTCCGCAACACACTTAAATGACCTTTATAAATAGATAGATCCACAACCTTACAAACTTTATTACTTTCAAAGTCTCACTCAACCTTTTTCAATTTCCTTGAGCTCTCCCATCTCTTCACTAACAACATTTTTCATCTTCTTGGATCTACCGCATAGTGATGGCTAAAAAATCTAAATCTGTTCCTCAAAAGGAAAAAAGCTTCTTGATCTTCTCGATCGACCAAGAGTAAACTGGTAGTGCCACCTCGTATCGAGGAATGCATCCCACCGCCGACACCCGGCCGATGCGATCCCATGTCTCAATATGTTTGTTTAGTGACCAAGTCCGATCTCAAGCAAGTAAAGGAGGATTGCAAATGGGACAATAAAGAAATAGTAATTCCTTCCTCTAAGGAGGATATCCCTATATATAAAGTGGGGTACTTGAGTGTATATACTTAACCGTTTATGTTGTGCCCTGCAGTTCTAGCTCAGGGTCCCAAAGACGTAGTTATCCTTGACTTTTGCCAACAATACCGAGTGATGCTCGCCCAGATCTACCCCTCCTTCTAGAAAATCATTTACTTAATTAGATTCTTTTTGAACCAAATTGAGGGAATGATTTTTACCCTTGATCATTTGATCTGATTGTACAGTCCCTAAATTTATCGTGGGGGCTTGATAAAATTGCAACGCCGATCTTTAAAACACATCTTCTCTAGCATCGATTAGGACAAAGACCGTAGGTGGATGATCCGGTTTGTCCGAGTCAAGACCTCCGATTTAATTCTTGCTGATTGGATGTCGTTCCCCGAGGAGTGGAACATGAAATGTGAGTATACCCTGCTTTCTTTTCTTTTCGCCAACTTTATATTATTCTTTGACCTAACCTCTTTACGCTTGTGTAGCCAGTGCTTGGTTTCCCGATGGGTTCCTGGGCCTCGAGGGCTGGGTCCAAAAGCTGGCCTCCGCATCCTCTTACTCGGAGTGTTGCTGGCGAGATCTGGCCAAGGGTCGGTGGGAGGAAAAAAACCACAGTGAGTTCTCTTGTTTGTTCTTCAATGTTTATGTTACGGGATATTGATCTCGATTTCACATTGGTCTTGGAGACGCTGTTGAATTGAGGTTGGCCCCAGCTTGTGAAGTGGAGGCTCCGAAGCCTCCCAAAGAAATAAAAAGGAGGAGAGAGTCATCTGAAAACCCCTCGAAGCCAAAGAAAAGCTTCGCTCGAAAGCCTAAGGCAAATGCATCGACCTTATCTCCAAAAATGGCCCGACCCCTTTGGGACCAGGAGGAAGAAGTAGATGACAATTGCCTGCTGGTAAACCATAAAAGAAAGAATGCCGATGCTTCAAAGCCCACCGAACAAATAGCGGTTGATGTGGCTCATTATAGAGCCGAAGAATTCTCCTAAAGGAGCTCACACAAAGTCCCTGAACCATCGTCTAGAAAGAAAGTGCCTCGCTCGGGAGATCATTATGAGGGAGAGATTGAATGACCTGACCCCGATCCTGTTCAAATAAAAGAGAATGCCCCGAGTGGATCTCTCAGGGTGATCAACGTGGATGATTCTCCTCCTGGCCCCGAGTTCTCTGAGGGACAAATCCAGGAGGCTTTGCATATAAGGTCTTCTGAGGTGGAAACAAGTCATCAAGGGCATGAAATCTTTCAAGAATGTCTCGCAGGGTTTGAAGATGGCCCCAAACCCTATGTTTTTTTCATTTTTGATGAAGCTTGTAAACTCTTTAAACAAGTGAGTTTTTTGTTTTTTATGCCTGCGCCTTTGTTTTAGCTGTTCTAAATCTGTTTTTCCTCCTTTTTCATGAAGGTTGTGGTGCTCCATAGAATGGCATTTTCCATGTCTTGAGACGATCTTGCACGATGTGAGGTTCAATATAAGAAGACTTTGGAGGAGAGGGACTCCATAAAATCCCTTTATGCTAAGAAAGAGGTGGAGAACTATGATCTTCGAGTTGAGTTGATGCAGGCATGCCAAGGTCGAGCTGAGTATGTTGAGAAGGTAATAGAGCTCCCGAGGGTCTATTATGTACTTGCTTTGTTTTGGCAGCTAACACTTTTAATTTTGCAGTTCCATCAGAAGGCCGATTTAGAGGCACAGCTTCGGGAGGAGCTTCAAACAAAAAAAGTCGAGGCCTTGAAGTGGAGGTAGGTTATGGACGATCTCGCCTATGAGAAGGAAACTTTAAAAGAGCAGTTAGCTTCGCTCGAACGCCAGCTTCGAGGTGCGAAGGAGGAGAACCTAGCTTAAGTCCTCGAAATCGAGGAGCTTAAAGACAGATCTACTACTGAGCTGGCCAAGGCAAAATTTGATATGGCGGCAATTATGAATTCGTATCGAGCCGGCATTGAAGGAGCTAATGCTTGGGCAAAAGAGATCTGTTCTACGGCAGAGGCTAAGTTATCAAGCACCCTTGACCAAGCTAGGAGACAATTCCGGAGGATGACCCTCGAAGAGATACATGCTCGCAGCTTCGATCTTTCAGTCGATATTGAAGCGGAGAAGATTTTAGAAGAAGAGGTGATTGTTCTAATTTCCGATGAGATGACTCAGGCAGTGTCTTCGAGAGTGAAAGAGACGATGATTAAGTCCCCGAGGGCGAGGCTCCCGAAGATATGACTCCTAAAGATGCAATTGCTAAGGATGTGACCCCGAAGTAGTTCTAGGTTACTTTATTTTGTTTCCTTGTAAGCTTTCCTTGGGTAAATATTTCTTGTAATCATCTTTTGAAAATACGGGGAGGACCTTTTATCATGTCTTTAACATTGCTTTTACTCAACATTGACTTTAGTTATAGAAAACTTCACTTGAACGATTATTCCGAGGATTGATACGAGGTATTGTAAACCCTTAGATCTTTATCGATATGTATAATAATTTTTGAGCTGAGTCTAAACCAATTCGTTGTTAGCACGGGATATTGTGAACCTCGATTCCGGATCAAAATTAAAGCAGAGTCTCAAACTATAAGTTTTAGGCCCTTAAGCCTTTCGAGGTTGGCCCGTAGGCTCTTATGTATTGGCCTTGGTATCTTTTGAGTTGGCCCTTGGGATCATAAATAGTCCCATAGGCTCTTTAAATTGTCCCTTAGGCTCTTAAAATAGCTAGATAATTTTTCCCTCTTTTCGGCTTAAAAGACATAGTGAAATTTTAATATTGCCTTAGCATGCGCTTTTTGCACCCGTAGGTTTTTCAAAGGTTTGACATGTTGGAACCTTATTAGTGATTTTTTTGTGTAAACATAATCGAACACCTCTTGAGGTATTTCTGAGGGATGATATTATCGAAATCCTTGGAATTTTCGAGCGCTGAATATATCGAAGCCCTTTGTATTTTGCTTTTGCTGAGGGTAGCCCAATTTAACCAGTTTTTACAAAGTGTTTGAAGGCCTTTAATTTATAGCGAAATTCGGACGTTTTGAGCCACATTATTTGGCTGTAGATTTTATATGATATTAGTCTTTAGTATGGCCGTAGCCTTCGGGTATGTCACTTGAACTTGTTTCCTGATAACTTTCCAAACTTGTTTGAGAAGTTAGTCCCCGAGAATATTGGCTTTGGACTTTGTTTCAAAGGGGTGCCTCTTTGAGGTCTTATAATTTTGGATTTTTGATGACAACCCCCGAGTTCCCATAGGATTGTAAGTGTAGAGCTCGTACAAGGCACAAAGTATCTTTGATGTAACCAAAATACCTTCTTTAAATAGTTGATACATGCGTACATGTTTTTTCGTGGGGGCGCGACTATTCTATATGGGCACGGTTTGTTTGACTGTTTTGCCCATTACAAAGTTCTCCTATCAAAATCCTCTTAGGCGTGAAGTTTCTTTCCCAAAAATGTATCCTCTGAGGGTGATGCCCCCCATTATCCGAGGTTAATTAAAAAGAAACCTTGGATACTATTGAGTTTTCCTTAGGCAGCACATAGTTGTTGCCTCGTTAAAAACCTTACCGGTAAAATCCATTTGGGACAATACCCGAGCAAATGGAAAAAGAGTGCAACGTACGCTTTAAAACCTAAGGCCTTCATGTAAAAAGTGTGTCTTCGAGATCATGCTCTTTGAGAGCTCCCTTCATGTCGGGCTTGTAAAATCCTTTTCCAATGCTTTTGAGGGCTCAACACGGTCCTATCTTGCTATTCGCGATCGTAATATCTTTGAAACCCTTAACCTTGTACGGTACAATTCTGATGCCTCGATCCGACACCATGAAGCTGGGAAACTTACCTATGCTAACCCTGAAGGCACGTTTCTCTGGATTGAGCTTCGTGTCACATTGCCACGAAACGTTAGTTATTTCCTGCAAATGAATTAAAGTGGTCCTCCACGCACAGGGATTTGACCAATCAGATCATCAATATAAGATTTCATTATTTTACCTGCTTTTTCTTCGAGCAGAGTCCCTGTCATATTTAAATAGGGCAAAGCAATTCGATCTATATTATCAATAAAAACTAAATGAGTTTTTTCCTGAGTGCGGGGATTAATCTCGTTCCAAGGTGTACCTTTCTCTTGAGTGGTTGACTTGATAGCATCTGGCTTTTTGGGAACAATGAAGGTTCGAGGATCTGGGGAATTTCTTTCTTCGCATTCGGTTACCTATTATTCTGCTTTCGTCGAGGCTCGGAGATGTGAGTACTATTTAGCCACCTACTTATCTTTGGAGTTCAATGTCTCCAAGGTCAAGAGTTTCGGTGTCGGTACCACTTCCTTGATTGTGAACATCTCTTTTGCAGCATGCTGTTCTCTACGGACTATTTTCTCTCCTTCTTCTATCATGAACTTCATCATCTGATGGAGAGTCGAAGGCACTACCCTCATATTGTGTATCCATGGCCTCCCAAGGAGTGCATTATACCTCATGTCACCTTCGATGACATGGAACCTGGTGCCTTGTATGGTTTCGGCCACGTTTACTGGTAAGATAATTTCTCCCTTCGTTGTTTCACTTGTCATGTTGAAGACATTCAACACCCGAGATACTAGTACAATATAATCATACATGCCGAGTTGTTCCACGACCCTTGATTTGATTATGTTCACCGAGCTACCTGGATCCACTAAAACATGTTTAACCTGAATTTTATTCAAAAGGATAGATATTACTAGGGCATTGGTGTGAGGCTGGGATATGCCTTCTGCTTCCTTCTCGTAGAATGATAGAGCATCCTCGGGCACATAGCTCTATGTCCATTTTTCCTTTGTGATGGATAATTTAGTACATTTGAATGTAGGTCTCTGTGGGACGTCAGCTCCACCGATGATCATGTAAATGACATGTTGAGGTTCTTCGGGTTCATTCTTCCTGTTTTCATCTCTTTCTTAGAAATGGTTTTTGGCTCGGTCACTGAGAATTTCACGAAGGTGCCCCTGATTGAATAGTTGGGTTACCTCCTCTCTAATCTGCCTGCAATCCTCGGTTGTATGCCCGTGAGTACCATGATACTTGCACATTAAGTTGAGGTTTCTATGAGAAGGATCTGTCTGTATGGGCTTGGTCCATCTAGTATCTTTAATTTTGACAATGGCTGAGATGATACTTGAGGCGTCGACACTAAAGTTGTATTCTGATAATCTGGGTGCCTCCACTAGTCCCGAGTGCCTGTCGGACCCAATTTTGCTTATAGGTCCCTGTGAGCTTTGGCCTCGATCTACTATTCGATCATTCTGAGGTGCATTACGCCTTGAAACGTTCCTTCTATCTTCGATGTACGGTTGATGTCTTTTCTTGTTGAATCTTGATCCCCCGTCTGTGTCCCTCAGGGGATTGGTTGCGAATCTGTTCGGGTGAACTGAGCTCGAGGGGCCTCGCAACTGGTGGTCCTCGACCTTAATTTTTGACTGATACCAATTGTGCACATCGGACCATGTTACAGCTGGATATTCGATCAAGTTCTACTTAGCTATCGAGATTCTATCAAACTTCTTTCATTCAAACCTTGCATAAAGGCCTGAACCGCCCTGTTGTCGGAGACCGGTGGTAATTCTATCATTTCCATCTGAAACCAAGACACGAACTCCCTTAGCATCTCGTCATCCCTTTGTTTTATTTTGAAGACGTCTAATTTTCTTGTGGACACCTTTATGGCCCCGGCGTGTGCTTTCACAAAGGCATCCGCCAACATAATAAATGAGTCAATGGACTTAGGAGCTAAGTTCTAATACCAGATCATAGCTATTTTTGATAATGTTTCCCCAAACTTTTTTAATAATACTGACTCGATTTCATCATCATTCTAGTCATTTCCTTTTATTCCACAGGTGTATAAAGTAAAATGTTCATTAGGGTCAGTTGTTGCATTATATTTAAATATATCGGGCATGCGAAACTTCTTAGGAATGGGCATTGGAGCTGCACTTGGGGGGAAAGGTTTTTGTATAAACTGTTTTGAATCCAGTCCCCTCAAAATTGGAGTTGCTCCTAGTATCTGGTTAACTCTTGAATTATATGTCTCCACCTTTTTATCATTTTCTTCAATTTTCTTTTCTCCAGACTCAATTCTTTTAGTCAGTTCTTTCGAGCATTTTCATAATATCAGGATCAGTCCCCGAGCCACTTTCATCGGGCCTTTTAGGTGCAGGCTCCGTATGCCCGGCGTCCACTGGTTCGGCGGTGTTTGGAGTTCTATTTTGACTCTGAAGTTGAGAAATGGCCACTTGCTGAGCTTGAAGCATCTTGAATATCACTTGGAGGTTGACTCCCCCTTGTTCCATTCCTCGCGTTTCCTGGCCTCCGGCTCAGGATTCACTGTGCGCATTCCTTACGGGGTCTGTGCCTGTGTCCGTGTTTAGAGCGTTGTACGAACTGATATCAACTGGCTCCACGTTTGGCACTCCTTCAAGGTTTATGGGTGGTACACCAATCCCTATACCACTATTTTCTCCGAGTCCCTCACTGCCATGAGCAGGTAGTTTTGTGTGCTAGACATATTTCGGCTTGAAATTAAAAAATCTTTGACAAGAAAAAGTGTGAAGAATAACGTGTGTTATCAAAAAACTAGCACTAAAATAATCACTATTATCTTTAGCCCTATGGTAGGCGCCCAGCTGTTTACCTCAATAAATATGAGTAACAATTAAAGATAATTTGTGGTTTTATAGATACGTAATATATTCTAATACTAGTGATTATACAAATAATATTAAGCTTAAGTAAGTAGAAACAGATGAACCAAATCAGTGCTGCTAGAGCAATATGGGCGTCGAGCTCGGTTGTCCCAGGGACCTCGAGGTCAGTTAAGAGCAACAAAGTATGAACAATAAAGTAAAGACAAAGAATAATTGTTGAGCACGTTAAAAAAGAAAGGCAGAGACGAATGTTCTATTGCAGAGAATAATATCATATGTTCTTACAAAATGATTGGGGTCCCCTTCATATAGGAGGAGAAAATCCCAATATAGTACATTCCTAATTGTAGTAAAGAATTCTTATTGATACAGGTGTAGAACAACCTAGTAGGGGCCTATACCATTTCGTACAAATCTTATCCTTTAATTTATGCCCTGGTCCACGTATCCTTGAAAAATTCTAGCTCTTTCTTGATTGGCTTCGAGATTGCGCTGCCTTCGATGCAAAACGTCCCAGGCCCTCAATCAGCTTCCTCGAGGCACGTGTCCCTCAGCCGGGTCCGACCTCCATTTCGAGTTGCCCAGACTCAAGCTCATAACTCAATTTAATACCTCGAAATCGGGCTCCCTGATCTTGACCATATACACTTGAAATCATCAAAGTAGACTCTCGGTCATACTTATGAACATTCAAAAACTTCAAATTTCCAACTTTCGCTAATTAGTGCCAAAACCTTCCAGAAACATCCAAATAGAAATTTGGGCGTACGTCCAAGTCCACATATCATCATTCGGACATAACGGAACCATCAAAATTCAGATCCGAGGTAAAATACTCAAAAGTCAAACTTGGTCAACTCTTCCAACTAAAAGCTTCAATCATGAAATTCATTCTTCCAAACTAATTCCGAAACTCCTGAAAACCAAAACCGATGATTCATACAAGTCATAATACATAATATGAAGCTACTCAAAGTCTCAAATCATGGAATGAAACTCTAAAGCTCAAAACGACCGGTCCGGTCGTTACATTATCCTCCACTTAAACATATCTTCATTCTCGAACATGCCAAGAGTCGTTCCAAAGCCATCAAATAGCCATGTAACCTTACCATACACATAACCTTGGGTAATCCCACGTTATCCCAACACATATACACCTAATAGCACTACCTAGCAGAGGATCCTTACTTCAACCTTAGTCCATATATCTTAAAACCCAAATCCCCAACATCTAAAACTCATTATATGACTTGATTCTTGCATTTATGCACCATATAACTCTAAACAAGCTGCATCAATCCATAAGCATAACCCAATATTACCACACAATTGGTAAACTTTTAGCAATAAATTTTCGATCAGAGTAGCTGCTAAAAAACAAACTTGATACTGGTAGTAAACCTCATATAAAAAAACCTCATTCAAAACCTTAGTACATTGCTGATAAAGAAAGAAATATGCAAAAACTTATAGCCACTCATCGGACCAACAAGTCATGGAGCTCCCTCTCGTCCGACAAAAACCAAAGAAAAATCCTAAGGAGACTTCCGATATTAGTCTTCCAAATATACCGTAATCAAATTCGATAGCAATCACATCAAGCCCAAAGACTTTATCTTATCAAATACTGGCTACTCTACTTACATGCCATACCAATACTACCTAGAGCCACAAACTGTGCATTCCGTGCACCATTAAGCAACAATTCAAATGTATTAAGAAACGGAAAATGACTCAAATGATAGAAGCGTCCCGCAAGTTCAATAGATATGACCACAGGCGCAATGCTACGAACCTACCACACATAGTAGAATTAAGACACACGAATCTAACACAAAGGATCATATCTCAACATAACCCAAATGAAATGCGTGACCCCATCCAAACACTGGTCCATATGAAATACCTCAAGCCACAATGCTCAAAATCAACAACCACACATAATTTAGCATCAAGTACACGAAGTGCATGACCCTAACCTTGGAGAAGCGAATGAGTCACGGAAAGACCATAACTAAGGCGCAATCAACCATTCAACACCCCAATAAATATCTCTCTCAAATTCGGATATAAGGCCCAAACAATATCGCATCATTTGTGCAAATCACCCACAAATCTCAACCCCTCGTATAATAGAAGAGTAACACATAGAATATATCAGATTATGAACAAGCTCAACTCTAGCCGAATGACACACCTCTTAACATAATAGCTTAGAGTCAACAAAATTCGACCCGTTGTGGAAACACATCATCACTGGCCTATCGTGGCTCCCAAATCAATTCTAGTCATCATAGAAGGGACAAATAGCCGTCCAAAAGTCCACATCGACCTAGACATAACACGTAGAACCATCTATCTAACTTTGGCCGCATCTTCATAGTTCGCAACCCCGAAACAATATGCTTTTGAGAATTCCCAGTCTCCAAATCTACAGGACAAATGAATCACCATAGTCGATTCCAACTGCACCACTCGAACCACTAACACATATCTTATATCTCATACTCTTATCATTCCCCTGGACCAGATGGAAAATATCTGAATATCAGTTGTCGATCAACAAGGTGAGTATCGCAATACCAATGAAGCATCCGAAATAGTTATAGAATTCATCTAAACAACGAAAACCATTTATGCTCTCCAAAATTCACAACCTTCCCTCCAAAACCTAACCATGACCTTGCACATACAAATGTTAATCGCATAGGATGCATCACAGCTATCACATAATTATATGAAAAGTACGTGAATCTCATAATCAACTCTGAGACACAAACAAAATAGATACTTGATTGATTAGAAACCTTCCACTTGATCCCATCTAGAAGAAAATCATAACGCACTACATACCCCTCATACTTGTAGATAAATGCATCTTAAATTATGGCAGAAATCATAGAGAACACTTTGAAACCCATTTGCACATAACCAAGCCATTAGAATTAAATCCCTCTAACTCAACCAAGCCATGCAGGTGGCCAATCCCAAGAGTTTTCCATAAAACACATGTAGAGACTTACCACCTTATAAGTACCCGAAGAACCGATCATTTCCATCACCTTGCTGATCCAACCTATTACCAAACTTACCTATTTCTTCGAGTTCCTTCTGAATTACCCTCAAGTTTACTCTTCTCCTTGCAAAAACACTACGATCCTTAACCAAAGATCACCGCAAGAGATCATAGCATAAAACCACACCACCCTGAGGCCTATAAGCTGTTGTATTCCCTCTTAAGCACCCCAAAAGTACCACATGAAGAGACCTTCTTGAATCCATCAGAAGCTTCTAAGGAATCATCCATCAGACACCCAAATCCGAAAAACTCTTAATTGCTACATATAAATCTTGAATCCATTAGAAGCTTCTAGGGAATCATCCACTTTACTCAGATCTCAATTGCACTACATAAATGGGTCGACGACCTATGCCCCATTAGAACGAAAACACCCAAAGAAGTAATCCACATTTATAAGCAACCAGGTGAATCCCTTTTCTTAGTACATTACATCTATCACGCATAAAAACCCAAATAATTCCATGACTTCCATATATTCAAATGGGGTAATACATGCATCTAGAAATTCCTTAGTCAAGTCATCCTCAGAACCAACCTCTGTGAGTTATAACTGACCCACAAGTATACTGCAAATTGAAATAAATACAACACATACCCATGCAATCAAATCGCAGATGGCAAACTCCTCCACATGGCTCAAATCCATAGAACAAAGCACTTAATAAATCATAATACCCATTCTCTATTACTACCATAATCAGGCAGTGAGATTCAACTAAATTCTCATGCACCACAAACTATAAAATACCTCAAACCAAAACCGATGATTCACACAAGTCATAATGCATTATGCAAAGCTACTCAACACTCTAATTGGCTGAACGGAATGCAAATTCTCAAAATGACGATCGGTTCGTTACATTCTCATCCACTTAAACATATGTTCATCCTCGAACGTGCCTAGAGTTGTTCCAAATCCATCAAATAACCATGTAACTTTACCATAAACACACACTTGGGGGTGATCCCATGTCACCCTATTCCATATAGGCCTGACAACACAAAATAATTGAAGATCATTATCTTAACCTCAGTCCGTAAAACTTAAAACCTAATTTCCAGCATCCAGAATTCCATACAATACTTGAATCTCACACCTACACAATTTATAGTCTGATCAAGTTGCATTAAGCGTTAACCATAACCCAAGATATAATCACATAAAATACCACACAACTCGCATACTTGTACCGATAATTTCCGGCCACAATAACCGCTCATAACAAACCCAATACCAGCAATAAACCTGATATCAAATAAAACCTAAGTCTAGAACCTTTGCACACTACTGCTGATGAAAGAAACATGCAGAAATTCATAATCGCTCATCAGATCAACAAGTCATGGAGCTCTCTCTCTTTCGAAAAGAACTATAGACAATTTTTAAGCCGACTAATGACATTATCCTTCCAAATATACCACATCAAATCTCATAGCACCCATTCTAGGTCCGACGACCTAAACTTATCAAATACAGTCGCCCTACTGACATGCCAAACCAATACAACCTTAAGCCATAAACTATGCAATCCATGCACCAATACACAACAATTCAAGTGTACTTTAACATGGTGACTTAAATGAGAGAACCATCATGCAAGCTCAAGTACCACCATAATGCAATGCTAAGAACCCATCACACACCATAGAAATCTAACACAAAGGAACATATCCCAACATCACTTCACTATAGTGTGCGACACCGGCCCATATGAAATACCTCAAGCCATAATGCTCAAAATCAACAACCACACGCAATTCGACGTCAAATACCCAAAGTGCATGACCATAACCATGGAGAAGTAGATAACACAGTATATCATAACCAGAAAAAGGCCATAACTAAGGCACAATCAACCATTCCACACCCCAATAACCATCTCACTACAATCGCAAACAGAATCGCAACATATGTGCATATAACCAACAAATCACACCCCCCATAACATAGAAGAGTAATACATAGAACATATCAGATGCGAATAAAACCAATTCTAACCGAATGGCACCTCCCTCAATAATAGTAGTACAGAGTCAACAAATTTGACCCGGTGTAGAATACATATCCTTGTTGGCCTACCAATAGACCTCCAAATCAACTTCGATCATCCTCCAATAGACAAATAACCCTCCAAAAGTTCACAATGACCTAAACATAACACTTACAACCATCTTCCTAACTTTGGCTACATATTAATAGTCCACAACCCCGAAACAATATGCTTATGAGAACTCCCTATCTCCAAATTCATAGAACGCATGAATCACCATAACTGATCCTAACTCCACCACTCAAATTTATAACACATCCTTTATGCACGATCATCCCAAAAGGAATACTTCTGTAATTCTTTTGCCCCACATAGTAATAATCTGAATATCGGCAGTTGATCAACCAGGCAAGTACCGCAATACAAAGGAAGCATCCGTAAATAAAAACATAGTGCACCTTTTGAATTGCACCCCTATCAGGCAATTCCAAGTAGTAAAAGCATTCATCTAGCCATTTGAACCTGTTCATGTTGCCTAATAATTCATGACCTTCCCTTCAAAACTGAACTATGACCTTGCAGATGCTGATAATATTCCCACACAACACACCACATCTATCATGCCATCATGTGAAAAGCACGAGAATCTCATTATCAAATCTGAGTCACCAGCGGAATACATACCCGATTAGTCATAAACCTTCCATTTGATCTGATCTTGGAGAAATCACAGTGCGCAACATGCTTCTATTTCCGGTAGGAAATATATGACTCAAACCGTGGTAGAAATCATGGAGAACACTTTGAAATATATTTGCACTTAACAAGCCATCAGACTTGCATCTCTCTAACTCAACCAAGTCAAGCATGTCGCCAAACCTAAGAGTATTGACACCAAAACACTGGTAGAGACTCACTGCCTCATAAGTACCCAAAGAACCGACCATAACCATTAACGTGTTGGTACAACTTAGTACCAAGATGTCCTATTTCTCTGATTCCCTTTTGAATTACCCTCAAGTTCACATATACTTGCCATAACACCATGATCCTTACTCAAAGCTCGCCATCAGAGATCCTAGCATAAAACCATATAGCCCTAAGGCCCATAAACCGGCGTATTCCCTCTTAAGCACCCCAAAAGTGACACAACTGCAACACCCACTCTAAAGAGACTTTCTGTGAATTTAAACTTATTCATTTTTCCTTTCTTATATTAAAATGAAGAATTCATAGTCATACAGAATTACCATAAGTCCTGGCACCATCCAATGTAAATAATCGATTCTAGCGATATACAAATCCAAAAAAAAGTCAATTGATATATATACATTTTGAATCTATTAGAACCCTCTCGAGAGTTATCCACTTTGCTCAACTCTAGATTGCACCACCAAAACGGGCCAAAAAACACGTGCCCCATTCTCACAACAACACTAAAAGAAGTGATCCCCACCTTATCACAACTGAGCAAATCCATACTCCATGCGCACTGCATCCTTCACAAACAAAAACTCAAATCATTCTATGAATTTTCATATATTTACAAATTTAAAAATAACTCGTATCCAAAAATTTCCCTACTCGAGTCATCCTCAATATTGACCTCCGTAAGTCATAATTGATCCACAAGTATGCCTCAGACTAAAACTATTATTTAACACGTAACCACACAATCAAATTGTCAATAGAAGTCTCCCCCACTTGGCTCAAAGCCATATAATAAAACATCTGATAACTCACCATACCCATAATTTGCTATTGCCATAATCCCGTAGTGAGTTTCAACAAAATTCTTCACTAGCTCAGGTAACACAAACTATAAAATACCTTAAATTATCTGCTAATCATGCCTTCATCCTCATGACTGTCCGGTGAACTTTCTCAACCAAATTCAAATTCAAATCTCAACACATATACCCCGCTGGTAGAAAAAACTCTCCACACAACATTATAAGGATCACACTTCTGTATATTACTAAGCAGGAGATAACCTATATGCTTAGCCTCAAATTAACATCTTACTAAATCCTTTCGCACCGACAATTATTACACAATCACTTGATCTTCCTGATTCTGAACTGATCAATAAGAAATGAGAATTTAATTTATCTCACAATTTAACAACGTGAAAGATCCTTCAACACACTCATACCTCAATACTATACATCAAATTAAGACGGAAATAAAGCACCCAATAGTCCTTTATACATCTCAAGAAAACTCTTTTCATCCACTTGAACACATCCCGCAGTCACATCATACTTATCATATAGCCATTCAATCGCTCATCAAGCCACAAACTCCACTCATTGGGACACTAACAGGCATATGAGTTCAAAATTACAAGTTCACACAACTAAACCTACCGAGATTAAGTTACAGTCTAAACATGGCCTCAAGTCCTCTAGACTAGTCCATCACCAAAACATAGAAAACACAGCTCGCACCTTATCCATAGAGTCAAAAGTTGTCGATGTATAGATGACACCAAGCATTAACATGCGCCTACGAGTGAGTGGAAGAAATTTGAAGATATATGCTTCAAGCTGAATCAATATCGCATGATAAGGAAAGAAAGATGGGAAGTCTATCCTAGATGTTGTAACGACCCGACTGTCGTTTTGAGAATTTGCACTTCGCTCGATTGTTTGAGGACATGAGAGCTCCGTATAATGTATTGTGACTTATGTGAATCATCAGTTTTAGTTTTCAGGTTATTCAAAATTTATTTAGAAGAATGATTCTCAGCTAGAAGCTTTAAATTTGAAAGGTTTGACCAAGTTAGATTTTTTAGTCTTTGACCTTAGATTAGATTTTTGATGGTTCTGTTAGCTCCGTTAGGAGATTTTGGACTTAAGAGCACGTCTGTGTAAGGTGAAGTAAATAAATTTTGGTCTCAAAACTTAGTAACTCGTGGTATCGACTGCGAATATGTGTTAGCAGTTCGGACCCTTGGTAGTGATCTAAGTCTTTAAAAATCAAAAGAATCAATTTTCCAGAAAATTGTCATTTATGCGGCCCAGAATGCGGTCGCAGATTAGCTATGCGGACCGCATTCCTGCTGCAGACTGAAGCAGAAGAATTGTCAAAATTGAAGTTGAAAATGCGGTCACATAATCAATATGCGGACCGCATTCCTGACGCATAGTTAATCAGAGAGTTAGTCTAAGTTGATGTTATAAATGCGGTCCATTATGCGACTGCATAATCAGTATGCAGACCGCATTTCCACCGCATACCCAGGCAGAGATGTTCAGTGATTGAGGTCAGTTCTGCGGTCCAATATGCAGACCGCATTCCAATTATGCAGTCGCATAGTGTGACCGCAGATCTTGCTCGGGCTTCTATTTTCTAAAATTTAAAACCCGACCCCCTTTCTAATATAACACCCTAACCCCTCATTTTAACCATTTTTCTGTAAAAAACAAGAGAGAGGGAGGAGGGTTTCTTGAGAGAAAGTTCATTTTCTTCAAAATTTGTTCCTCAAATTATCTGGTCCGGGAAATTTTAAAGCAAGTGTCTTCATCTCCATTACTACAGGTAAAATCCCTACCCCATTTTCATTGACTTTCAGATTTATTGAG
>MU675271.1:142065-192254 GCA_026770625.1 Nicotiana glauca
CCAGGTCCGCTTGACTGGGGATACCCGGTCGAGCGCCGGTCATGTCCCTCGAGTTTGGGGCGTGACAGTCTGGATTGTGATTTAGTGGTCCGTAGTAGAATTGGCTTGAAATGGCAAAAGTTGGAATTTTAGAAAGTTTGATTGGTAGTGGGCATTTTGATGTCGGTGTGAGATTCTAATTCCAAAAGTTGGAGTAGGTTTGTAATGTCAAATGCGACTTGTGTGCAAAATTTGAGGTCAATCGGACATGATTTGATAGGTTTCAGCATCTGTTGTGGAAGTTGATGTTTCAAAGTTCAACGATTTTGAATTTAGGTTTTGATTCATCGTTTCGATATTGTTATGTGTATTTTGAGGCCTTGATTAGGTTTGTGTTATGTTATGGGACTTGTCGGTATGTTTGGATGGGGTCTCGAGGGGCTCAGGTTGATTCCAGACAGTTATTGAATTGTAAGGTAGAGTTGAGTGATTGCTGAAGGTGAAATTTGCTGGTGTAATCGCACCTGCGGGAGCTTTGATCGCAGGTGTGAGCTAGCGGGTGGGAGAAAGGCCCCACAGAAGTGATGTTTGGACTAGTGAACTTTTGTTGCAGGTGCAAAGATTCTCCCGCACTTACGTTAATGCAGAAGCGAGGTGTTAGGCGCATAAGCGGACGTTCGCATAGGTGCAATTGGTTGATCTGCAACTACGGTGCGCAGATGTGGGGAGAGGACTGCAGAAGCAGAGGCCCGGCTTTTATATTTTACCGCAGAAGCATAATTTTGGTCACTTTTGCGACATCATAGATTCAGTTAAGTGTCTGTAGAAGTAGAAGTGCTGGGCAGGATGATAAATACAAGTGTTCGCGATTTAGGCTTTATTTTAGCATTTCCAAGATCGAATTGAGATGACTTTTGAAGAAATTATCACCATATGAATTGGGGTAAGTGTTCTCTACTCGATTTTGATTTTATTTTATGAATCTATCTTCGATTTTAGCAATTGGTTACTAAATTTTAAAGAGAAAATTGGGGATTTTGGCCTAAACTTTCATAATATAAACACCAATTTGGAGTGATTTGAGTGAAACTAGTATGGTTGGACTCGTAATTGAATGGATTGTCAGATTTTGTGAGTTTTGTCGAGTTTCGAGGCGTGGGCCCGGGTGTGATTTTTTGCCGGATTTGAGATTTGATGTAGAATTTGACCTTTTATCATTTGTGATTGTTTCCTTGGGATTTATCTAATGTATTTGAGTTGCTGTTGGCTAGTTTTGAGCCGTTCGGATGTCGCTACGCACGTGATGGCATTCTCGGAGCGTATCTTGGCTTGCTTGGAATTTGGAATCGGCTTATTTGATATAAGTAACTCTTCTAAACTTGGTGCTGAGGGTATGAAACCCCGAATTACATGCTATGTGATTGATGTTGAGGTGATGCACAAGCTAGGTGATGGGTGTATGGGCATGCACCTAGTGAATTATGACTTTGTTGTGTCTAGGGTTCTGGATAGTTGCCCTATTTATGTTGATATCTGTGTTTTCACCATGTGATTAAGTAACTGAGCAGTCAATCATGCTAGATATAATATTTAGGCTTTATGTTGATATTGTTAGGACCCATAGTGGTCGTTTCTCGCTGGCATCTCACTGATTTCATTGATATTTCGTACTCAGTCATATTCATGCATTAATATCATATCTCAGTCTCAATTATTGTTTACTGATACATCATATCATTGTTGTAAGGCTAGTTTTATGACATTGTGAGCCCATGAGGGAGACTGGAAAGATTGAAGAATGTGTGAGGCCGAGGGCCTGAGTAAGAGTGATATTATGGTATCGGGCTTCACGCTGCAATATGTTATATTGATTACACTTTTGGGATCGAGCTACGCTCCAAACCGATATAGCGCTTGGGTTGAAGGAGCCCTTTCGGAGTCTGCACACCCCAGTGAGCGCAGTCGACTATACATATGTACATGGATCGGGTTGCATGCCGCAACGAGCTTTATGGTTATATGTATATGGATCTGGTAGCAAGCCGCAGCGAGCCTGATGGCTATATGTATATGGATCGGGTTGCATGCCACAACGAGCCTTATGGTTATATATATATATATATGGATCGGGTTGCACGCCGTAACGAGTACTGTACGTGTTGAGTGATTGAGTGTGCTGAGTATTGAGCGGGGTGAGAGATAATGCGAGACAATGAGGTTGAGTACTCTGAGAGTGTGAGTACATGAGTTCATCACTAAGAGGCATTGCATTTGACATGCATACTTGATATACATGCATAGAGATGTATTCCTTTTTCAATCCAGTTTTGATGACATTTATATTTTTTACTTGTATCTTGATATGTAGGCATAGAGATGTACTTTCCTCATGCTATCTGAAAATGAAACATTTACTTGATGAAAATTTTTTGGGAAAAGTTACAGTTTTCAAACTCATAGTTTTGACAATTTGGGTAAAGGATTTGAATTTTCACTAATATACTTGAAAAGCAGAACTGTTTTAGAAAATTGTGAAAAGCTGAGTATTTTATCTCTGAGTTATTTCCTTGTTCATATATGCTCTACGTTGTTATGAACTGTATTGGTTATTGGTGTTGAACCTGACCTATGATCCCGCTCGTCACTGCTTTCAATCTAATTTTAGGTTTGTTTACTTTTTGAGTACATGGGTCGGTTGTACTCATACTGCACTTCCTGCACATTGCGTGCTGATTTTGGATATTGATGTTGTTGTGTTCGACGGAAGCTGGATTGGAAGATGTACCTGCGTCCCTATTGTAGCTGCCACTTGTTCATGTCAGCCTTATATTATAAAACTCTATTTATGTACTTTTAAAACAGAAGATGTATTTACTTCATATCAGCTTTGTAAACTCTATTCTTCGAAGCTCATGATTTCTACTATCAGTCCTTGGGAAAATGTATAAGATTCAGATAATTCCTTTGTTTAATTGTCTTATTAATATTGTTGAAATTGGATAGTTATTGGTTGGCTTACCTAGCGGGTTGGGTTAGGTGCCATCATGACTAGTGAATTTTGGGTCATGACAGATTCCATGTAGCCTCTCAAAGACAAGTATGGACGTCATCATACTTATCCGCAAGACTCTATTAGACACTTGCTTATGACTCAAAGAACCTATGAATCTAGGGCTACGATACCAATTTGTCACCTCCCAAAATCCAACTAGTCGCGATGCCACCTAACCTCACCCGCTAGGTAAGCTATATAACAACAATTTGATTCAAAAGAGATTTAACTGAGAAACTAAAGATAATATAAATGACTTTATTAGACTTCTTAAGGACTGGTAGTACAAATCATGAGCTTCTAAGATTTAGAATTTCCAAATATGGAATAAAATAAAATACATCATCAGTTTGAAATATATATGAACAAACTAATAATTCTAAAGCTACCAATAAAATAGGCAACTATGACCGGATCGCAAGTACATCTTCAATGCCGTCTCTCACCATATGGAGCAACATCAACATCCAAAATTTTCACGCAAGGTGAAAAAGTGTAGTATTAGTACAATCGACCCCATTTACTCAGTGTGTAACAAACCTAACCTTAAGTTCAAAGCAGCGACGAGCTTGAACAACGGTCAGAGTCCAACACCAACATTCAGGAAAACAACTCAAAATAATATAAATAAAATAATACAAGTAATAACTTAAGATATGATGCTCCGCTCATTCAAAAGTGTAGAAAAATAGGCATGTTTTTTTCAAAATTAAAGTAAAACACAATTGTTTACCGTGAAAATGGTAATAACAATTAAATTTGTTGATGGGACTCTAAAATACGTGATATATTTTTATGCTAGTTGTTTAAGCAGATGATGCTATATGTATGAAGTTTAAAGATGAAATGCGAATTAAAATAGAGTAATAATCAAACCGATGAGCTAGACGGGCAGGGCCTCGAACTGACCGATACGGGGCCTCGAGGTCAATTCCCGTATTCGGGCTCGAGCTATTAAGGTAATCGGGGAAGGGATAACAATTACAAAACAATTAAGGGCGGCTCTTTATGGCCAATGATAAGCAATAAATGAAGAACAAGTATGAAGGTAGTAAATAAGAGAAGCAATATCGAGAGAATATGTTAGAGAGAGAGAAAAGAGAGTTCTTATATATATCATGTAGAACAATTGGAGCAACAAACCTTACATGATGACAGGGATCCCCTTTATATATAAGGGAAATCCCCGTATTGTGTAAAATATATTAATTACATAGATGTGAGGATGGGACGGCTGACTGACACTCTGAACTGGATTCAGAGTAGCCTGCCAAGCCGTGTCAGCCCTAGCTGCGCATCTAGGGAACCTTCTATTTTTATGACCTATCATGGTTAATGCTATCATGGGGTCGAGTATCATCAACCCTTGAGGAGATATTCTTGGCCATGGCCTCGAGCCTTCGAATCAGTTCCACGATCTCGGCCTTCAAGGTGATCTTTTGAAATAGCTTAATAACCAGAAATTGGACCATCCGATTTCACCGTATACAGATTGCCCTCGTGTTTCTTAGAGAGGAACGATGAGAAACGACCTTGACATCCGATTCTTCGAACTTCCCGTGATGACATCATATTGACGACATCATTCTTATGACGTCAACCTTCATGATAGCTGGGATATCCCCATAGACTTGTCTTTTCAACGTTATTCAATGTGCTGCCGATCCCGATCTTAAAGGCCATAATATCGTCGTCAACTCATTTTTCAATGGCGCATTGATTGTGCTTGCCGATTTGTCTTTTAAAGGCATTGATGGCCATGTTATCACCCCTATAAATGGCGGTATTTTGGCACTATCTCTTTATCCAAGTGTCTTTCTCCATTCATTCATCCATTTCTCTTTACTATCTTCCTTCATTGCTAACCACCATGTTCGGGTTTCATGACTCCAAGGTTGTGTGGCGGCATTTTTATCAACTGTGTAATGGCCTTCTGCCTGAGCTCTCTTTTTCGAGCAAGATCACGCTGTTCAGTTGCTATTGTTGTTGCTGCTATGGTTGTTGTTGCTTTCGTTGTTGGCCCGAGATAGGGGAGCGGATTTCTTCCAGCTTAGGAACATGTTTGGATTATACACCACTGCTCATGAGGGTGATCGGACTATACTCCGATGCTCACCCTCCCGCTCCGGCCCAGCGCACTACACCCTCTTTGGATTCCTTGGGGTGACGTGGCATCTTTGGTCTGTGGCTCACATGGCATAATGCCTCAAGAAGTGGACTTAAATATAGACATGCCGTGCAAGCAAGGCCGACGCCCACCGATATCTCTACTGGGTTATGGCATCTTTTCATCCCTTTCTGCTCCTCCTAATTTCTTCTTCGTCTTCACCTCTGAAGTGCTACTTTGAGGGATTGGGACGAGGTCGTTGAGGGTGCACGTCCGAGGAGATAGTGCTTGAAGATTCTGCTACCAGAGATAGTCCCTCGACGGTATATTGGGCCCTTAGTCTTTTACTATACGCATAACCTTTCACTTCTTTATTTCTGCGTAAGGATCCTCTGCGTGCTTTTGTAATCATGTGTAATGGCCATCGCGGGCTTTTGTAACCAAACGTTTATGAATACAAATATATTTTCTTGGCTTTTATTGTTGATGCCTACCATATTCTTTTACATTTATGAAGACTCTGAATGTACGCCTCTGTTGACTATCGTCGATACCTAACTCAGGTGCGAGTATTCTTTTTGGCCTTCGGTTAATAAAAATGGCACCTCTTCGAACCCTCTGTCGTTCCTCCGTTCAAGCTTGAATTGGTCCGATAGACAAGGGCTTTCGGGACTATTACCTTGGGTCGTATGAAAGTAATACCTCGATCCATGAAATCTTTGAGAGCGACCTTTGAGTGAGGGTTAGCTTTGGGCACCTGGAAACTTGCTTTGAATTTGATGTAGATAACCTTTAAGGCATTGCAGCTAGGTCCTAGATGAGAGGTCGACAGAATTAGGCGATATCCCGAGGTCGAACCCTTATGGACGAGGCTTGAAGGACTTATTTTTCTTCTTGAGAGGAGCCTTCGTGATAGGGTACCATCTCGAATCCTGCAAACTCTCTTTTTTGGAGGAGGTCCTCGATATTAGGTACTATCTCGGGATCGGAGACAATGCCGTTGGCTTCATAAAACCTGACTTCTTTTTGATGTAAGTCCTCGAGGTTGGTTACCACCTCGGGACTGGAGAGGATGTCGTTGTCTTCATAAAGCCTGGATTTTGTTTGATAGAGGTCCTTGTGGTCGGGTACCACCTCAGGACTGGAGAGGATGTTGTTTGCTTCTTAAAGCCTAGCTTCTTTATTATAGAGATCTTCGAGGTCGGGTACCACCTCGGTATTAGAGAGGATGTCGTTGGTTTCTTAAAGTCTGGCTTTTTTTAATGTATTGGGTCGCTTTCGCTTTTTAGATAATTGTCCTCTTGTTTCGGTGTTGAGCCTTTCATTACCTTTAGCGCGAACGTATTTGTGCAGGTTCCTGCTCAGTTCCTCTAGTCTCGCCATAGCCATGACTGTTACATCGGGGCCTGTTTGACAAAGATGGGAGAGTTCCGCTCCCGATGCTCAGGGTCAAAGAGAGTCTTCCTTTAAGATTATTTCTTCGATAGGAGAGGGGGTACCTTTAGTTAGTGAGGAGAGACTGTGAATGGGGGGAGAGAGTAGTGTTACAGACTCTTTCCCCAGATAAGGGCATCTCGAATTCTTGGCTTAAGAACATTTGAAGTTTTGAAGAATGACAAATGAACTCAGTCATGGACCAGGTCCATCTTGTGAAGCACATGTGATCTGATCAAGCAGCAATATCTCCTGATCTGATTGAAAAGGTTGCATATTGGATAAGGGGAGAAAGTCTCCTTATATGAAGAGAACACAATCCGGATAAAGATAGTGTTGGTGTTTGAGATCATCAAGGACTCAACTACGATAGAAGATCAACAATTGAGTCTCAATCAAACTCTGATTGCTAACCTATTAAAAGACAGTGATTGTTCTCTTTTACATGTATTACACAAACGTAGAAGTTAAACTAATTTGAGAGCAAAAGAGCAAGGTGATTTTGCAAGCAATTTATGTGATATTTGAGTGTACACTCTTGAAGCTACTTGAACGAGATAGAAGAACCAGTTCCATTGTGTCTTTCCTTTATTCTAGTTCAATTGTAGTATGTGGTTTAAAGTTGTACCTTTCAGATTTCATAGAAGCAAGTGTATTAGGTACTTATAGTGTTCAAGTTATAAGCTGACTTGAAGTTGTCGCAACAGTTAAGTCTTTGTGCTACAATGAGATTAGAGTTAATCCTTAGGTTTACAAAGAGTTTTTGTAAATGCTGTTTTGGCTTAATGATTTTAGTGGAAGTTTCGGAAAATCCTACTGAGTAGTAGGTTGTGGTTTTTTCACCTTTTGAGCCAGGTGTTTTCCACGTAAAAATCTCTGTGTTCTTTATTATTATTCTGCAAACAGTAGTAGTTAGTACACCTAGAAGAACCAGGTTCTTCTAAAGCGAAAATTAGGTACCACACAAATCCCCCCCCCCTCTTGTATGGTGTTTATGTTTAGAACGTCAATTGGTATCAGAGCCAGGTTATCCTTGAAGAGGCTAACACCTTAGGAAAAGATCAACATGAGTGCACCACCTGGGAACTGGGAAGGGCAATCCACTGCTAGGCCTCCACTTTTCAATGGACAATACTATTCTTGATGGAAGAACAAGATGCGGGATCACATCATAGGAGAAGACTATGAATGCTGGGACATAGTCACTAATGGTCCTCTAGAGACTACAAAGAAGAATGCTAAAGGAGCAGATGTGTCAAAGACAAGAGCTGATTGCACTGCTGAAAACCTAAAAAGTGGGAGAAAAATGCCATGGCCAAGAAATGGCTTGTGTGTGGAATAGGTCCAGATGAGTACAGTAGAGTTCAAAGTTGTACCACTGCTAAGGAAATATGGGACACTTTGCAAGAGGCTCATAAAGGCACACCTCAAGTGAAGAGGTCCAGAGGAACAATGCTATATTCTCAATATGAGAATTTCACCATGAAGGAAGGAGAAACCATCCAAGAGATGTATACAAGGTTCACCATACTGACAAATGAACTTAAGTCTCTTGGAAGGATTATTCTTGAAGAAGACAAAGTTGAGAAGATTTTAACAAGGGTTCTGCAAGTCTCTTGGGAAAGCAAAATCACTGCTATTCAGGAATCAAAGAATATTGCTACCCTCAAGCTAGATGAACTAATTGGAAACCTCACTTCCTATGAACTGAGAAGGCAAACCATAAAAATAGATGTACCCAAGAAGGAAAAG
The DNA here is from genome assembly GCA_026770625.1 of Nicotiana glauca. NCBI lineage: Eukaryota > Viridiplantae > Streptophyta > Magnoliopsida > Solanales > Solanaceae > Nicotiana > Nicotiana glauca. Next base: position 150,390 of record MU675271.1, read on the forward strand.
AGTCTGGCTCTCATAATTGCTGAAGGTTCAGATCTGGAGAATGATGAAATGGCTATGATCACAAGAGATTTCAAAAAGTACCTGATGAGAGTAAATGGCTCTTCAAGAGATACAACATTCAACAAACCAAGGGCTCTTGAGAAACAGACCAATGAAGGTTCTACAAATGTGGTAAGACTGATCACATGATCAAGAATTGTCCTCAATGGGAAATTGAGTGGAAAAAGGAAAGGGCTGAATGAAGGAACATGTTCAACAAAAAAGGAACATAGGATCAACAAAGGCTATCGTTGTTGCCTGGGGAGAATCATCAGATGAGGACTCAGAAGATAAAGCTGGAGATGAACAATCACTTATGGCTACCGGAGAATCAGATGATGAACAAGAGGTAAGTATTCTCCATCTCAAAGACAAGATTAAATTCCTGCCTAATAAAAGGTTGTCCGAGCTACTGCTAGACTTCATTGATGAGTCTGAGATAACTAACAATGAGAAGGAAGAGCTTTCTAGGGAATGTGTGATCCTAAAAGCCAAATGCAAAAATATAGAGTCTAGGGCCAATGAGAGAGAAAGTAAAAATACTGAGTTGAAGAACCAGGTTCTTCAACTTGACACTAGTGTCCTAGAACTTAAGTTTGAGAACTTAAAACTGAAACTAGGAACAGGAAAGAAGAAATCCAATCACACATATCTCACCCTAGAAGAAAACTAAGGAAAAAGGAAGGATGAGTTGTACATGAAGGATGAGAAGATAAGAATTTTAAAAGAAGATCTAAGAAAACTAAAACATGAACTAGACAAAACTTGCAAATGGAACAAGGCTTCTGATGCACTCTCCTGGCTATAAGAACATCATAGTAGCAACAAAAGAGTACTTGGTTATGGGACTCAAGCACCTAAGTGGGATCCTAAAAGCAAGTACCTCACTCTTCCTGAGAATAAAATCTGCACACATTGTGGAAAGACTGGCCATTACAAAAATAAATATAATGCAAAAGAAAAGGCTAGTAAAAAGAACAAAGCTTTTGTTCAAGAAAAAAGAAGGCTACCTGGGTGGGCTAGAAAGAATCTGATTTATCCCTTTGCCTATAGAAAGGGACCCAAACTAGTTTGGGTTCCTAAGACTAACCCCTAATTTCTTCTTGCAGGTCTAAGTGAAGGGAAGTAGCAAAATATGGTACATGGATAGTGACTGCTCAAAACATATGACTGGAAGCAAGAACCAGTTCCTTTCACTTGAGGACTTAAAGGGAGGTAATGTCTCATTTGGAAATGGGAAGAAAGATGAGATAATTGGGGTTGGAAAGGTAGGTAAGATAGACTCTCACTCCATTCAGAATGTCTAGATGATAGATGGCTTAAAATACAGCCTGATCAGTGTGTCACAACTGTGTGATAGAGGTAAACTTGTAGCATTCACCTCTACTAAATGCTTTGTGATTGACCTTACCACTGACAAGATTGTTTTGCAGGGAAAAAGAGTTAACAATATTTACATTGTAGATTTGTCTACTCTCTCAGAAAATGAACTAACATGTTTAAGTGTGCTGGATAATGATCCCCTCATGTGGCACAAAAGACTTGGTCATGCCAGTCTGAACCAGGTAAACAAATTAGTCCCTAAGGACTTGGTGATAGGGTTACCTAACATCAAGTTCAAGGAAGACAATGTTTGTGAGGCCTGTGCAAGGGGAAGTAGGTAAGATCATCCTTCAAAAGCAAGAAAATGGTAAGCACAACCAAGTCTTTGGAACTGGTCCATATGGATCTCTGTGGTCCAATGAGAACCATGAGCAGAGGTGGAAAGAAATATGTAATGGTACTTGTTGATGATTATTCTAGATTTACTTGGGTACTATTTTTAACATATAAAGATGAAGCATTTGAAATTTTTATTGCCTTTGTTAGAAAAACTCAGAAACAATTAGGAAATCAACTTGTATCCATTAGGTCTGATCATGTAACTGAATTTGAAAATGCTAAATTTGCTGAATTTTGTGATGAAAAATGGTATAGATCATAACTTCTCTTCCCCTAGGACTCCTTAACAAAATGGAGTATTTGAAAGAAAGAACATGACTCTTGAAGACATGGCTAGGACTATGCTTCTTTCTAGTAAGCTACCCCATAGCTTCTGGGCAGAGGCTGTAAACAATACATGTTACATTATCAATCGATACATGACTAGACCTCTTATAGAGAAGACTCCCTATGAGCTACTTAAAGGGAGAAAATCAAATATATCCCATCTTAGGGCATTTGGATGTAAGTCCTTTGTGCACAATAGTGTAAAAGACTCCCTAGGTAAGTTTGATCCCAGGAGTGATGAGGGAGTATTCTTGGGATATTCTTCACATAGCAAAGCATATAAAGTGTTCAATAAAAGAACTTTATATGTAGAAGAAAGTGTGCATGTAGTATTTGATGAAACTAACATTCTTTCTAAGAGACAGGAATATGAAGATGAAGCCATTGGATTGGTAAAGGATTTGACTGAAGCCTCAACACAAGTCAAAGTGGCACCAAATGAAGGAACAGGTGATGGAACAGGTTCTTCTATTAGGAGCAACCTCACAGGGGGAACTAATCATAGAGGAATTGAAATAAATCCCCTAAAAGAACTTGTTCATGACCCTGTTCCTCAGCAACAGAACATGGGAGAAGCATCTAGTAGGAACCAGTTGGTTGTGAAACCTCACAAGTATCAAACTTCTCATCCTATTGAGAACATTATCACTGATCCAATATCTGGAGTCAAAACTAGATCACAATTAAAGAATTTGCATGCTTTTGATGCCTTTCTATCTATTATTGAACCTAAAAATGTTATTGAGGCTTTGAAGGATGCAGATTGGGTGAATACAATGCAAGACGAACTCAATCAGTTTGAGAAAAGTCAAGTTTGGTATCTGGTTCCAAGACCCAATGACAGATCAGTTATTCGTACAAAATGGGTCTTCAGAAACAAACTTGATGAAGATGGAAAAATTATAAGAAACAAGGCAAGACTGGTGGTCCAAGGTTACAACCAAGAGGAGGGCATAGATTATGATGAGACTTTTGCTCCTGTTGCTAGACTATAGGCAATCAGAATCCTCATAGCCTTTGCAGCACACATGGAGTTCACTCTTCATTAGATGGATGTAAAAAGTGCCTTCCTGAATGGCTACCAGAAAGAAGAAGCGTTTGTGAAACAACCTCCAGGGTTTGAGAGCAAGGAATGTCCTGAGCATGTGTACAAGTTAGACAAGGCTCTTTATGGACTCAAGCAGCCCCAAGAGTATGGTATGAAGGACTGTCCAAATTTCTACTTGAACATGGTTACCAAAGAGGTAAAATTGATAGTACCTTATTTTTAGGGGAAAAAGATAATGATCTCCTTGTGGTAAAAATATATGTTGATGACATAATCTTTGGGGCCACCACTGATAAGCTAAGTAAGGACTTTGCAAAACTAATGGGGAGTGAGTTTGAAATGAGTATGATGGGTGAGCGTAACTTCTTTTTAGGATTGTAGATCAAACAAATTCCTAATGGAACCATGATCTATCAGCAGAAGTATGTTAAAGAGCTTATCAAAAAGTTTAAAATAGAATAATCAAAACAAATAGACACACTCATTACAACTGCCACTAAATTGGACATTGATGAACCTGGTTCATCAGTTTGATCAAAAGTTGTATAGAGGTATGATTGGTTCACTCTTGTATCTTACTGCCAGCAGACCTGGCATTATTTTTAGTGTAGGGCTTTGCTCTCTTTTCAGGCCAATCCAAAAGAGTCTCACTTGACTGTTGTCAAGAGGATACTAGAATATTTAAAAGGCACCACTGATTTGTGTCTTTGGTACCCCAAAGGTAGTAATTTCAATCTAGTAGGATATGTTGATACTGATTATGTATGATTCCTAGTGTATATGAAGAGCACCTCAAGTATGGCACACTTCCTTGGTTCATGTCTTATGTCATGGGCTACAAAGAAGCAAAATTCAGTGGCCTTATCTACTGTTGAAGCTGAATATGTTTCTGATGCATCTTGTTGTGCCCAGTTGATATGGATCAAATAGTAGTTGGTAGATTTTGGAATTGATGTTGGCTGTATCCCTATATTCTATAACAACACTAGTGATATAAGTATGACAAAGAACCCTGTTCATCATAAGAGGACTAAGCATATAGATGTTAGACACCACTTTTTGAGAGACAACTATGAGAAAGTAATGATCTCTATAGAATTTTGTTCTACTGATAAACAAATTGCTGACATCTTCACTAAAGCACTTAGTGGAGAAAACTTTGAGAGGAACAAGTTGGAATTAGGGATGATTAAGATCACCTAATAGGTCCAGTTCAAAATGCACAACGAAAAAAATAGCTAGGAATTCTGAACTTGTGTAAATATCTAGATTAATTTTTACTCAGCTTCATACTTTAATTAGTATACTCCTGTGACATGTGTTTATATGACTCGCTGATCTCTTATAAATTTTCTGTATTATGGCATTTGAGGCATGTTCAAGAGAGTTCTAAATGAAAAACCTGGTTCATCAGTATGGGCTCATATGATAGCTCAGGTATGTTTTCTATACTCTGCAAAATTAGAAAATTAGCATTTTAATCATGAGCAGAAGTCCTATACTTGTCAAATTCATAGAAAATACTATCTGTTGGAATTGAACCAGTTCCATCCATCTAGAATTATAAATCGTAATTTTTGCCTAATATCTAGGGAAACCAAATTGATCATTAATTTCTAGAATTTCAGTTTGATTAGACTCCTATTTGACCCCTACAAAAAGCTGACGTTACTTATTAAATGTCTAATTCTCTTTAAATACACACCGTTTTTCCAGTCTTCATCATAATTCCTAAACCGTCAAAAACTCCTATTCACTTCTAATTTCCATCTTCTCCAAAATTCCAAAATTCTTTCAAGAAATCAACCATCATGTCTAACATACAAGAAAATCCTGGAACTCATCCACCACCATCTCCCTCAAGTACATCATCATCTACTCCCCCCAATGTATCTCCAAAACCTAGGCTACGAAGGCAGAAAATACTTGCTAGTTAGCATCTGGGGCTTTGAGAAAGGATTTACATGAAAAGCTGAAAGCAAGCCAAATGAAGCAAAGCCAAGCTCCAAATTCCGACTCCATCTCTGAGTTTGAATCCTATCAATCAGCGACTGAGGGGGAAGAACATGGGTCTTCTAACTATGAGAAGACTCAAGAATCCCCTATTGAGGTAAGTTCATCTGGGATTAAAAACATAGAGACTAGGTTTGTTCTGGTTGGTCCCATTAGGGATGTTGAAGTGCCTGAGATACGTAGTAGTGGAGGTAAAAAGAATTTTGAAAAAAAAGGAGAGAGAGGGTGCATGTGATGAAGAGAAGGGAAATGGGAAGGGAGCAGTTCTTGCTATATGTCGGGTTGTACAAGAGAGATTAGAAGAAACTGGCATGAAGTCAGGGGGAAGTAGTTCTGGAGAAGCTGCTGAGGGGTTGGTTCATCTGAGCAAGCAAGGAGGTGAACTTGTTTCATCTACTAAAGAAACCTTGACTGATCTACTGAAAAAGATTGGGGCAAGTTATGACTCAAAGAAACTCAGAGCTCCCACAGCAAAAGCCCCAACTATTCCCAAGAATCCAAGAAAAGAAAAACTTCATCACCAACACCTACTACCTCTTCAGTGCCTAGGGTTAGAGCCACAAGAAGTAGGGTAAAACATAGTAAAGCTAGTCTATAAAAAGCCTTTATAAGGGAAAGGGAAAGATTAAAGAACCCTCAGAGGTTGTTGAGGAAGATGAGATGGAACTGGTCCATCAAGAAAGGGTTACAACAGTAGTGGTTCCTACACCCAAGCCTAAAAAGCCCAAGACTTCCTCCAAGAAGTCGTCTTCTACACTTGTGGCTGCTGAACCCACACTAGCCAAGAGGACAAGATCTATAGTGAAAGCTAAACAAAAAAAAGTTTCAGATGATGATGACTGGAGTGGAGAAGAAGAAGAGAATGAATCTTAGAAGGAGCAGGACAGGTTTGCCATGTTTGGCAGAAGAAAAATTTTAAATGGAAGATTGTTGAAGGACATGGTGAAACCAGGGATGATGAGATTAGTAGATTCTTTAGCTGCTCAGGGATGGAAGGACATAGTCCTTCAGATGGATGGTAGGCTAGCCAGAAATGAACTGATTGAGTTTATGGCAAATGTTGTTGTTAAGGATAGAGTTGTTAGTAGCCTGGTAAAGGGAGTCCCAGTGAAGTTTGATGCAAAAAAACTGGCAGATATTCTGGACATACCCTCTGAAAGGTTTGATGACTATACTAGGCAAAAGTGGCTATGCCTGGACTCCCTCCCTACTGCTCTTGAAATCACCAAGAGGTTATGTGATTTAGAGGAAGTGAATAAAGCCAGGTTTGTGCAAAAAAGTGAGATGAGGCCTGAGCACAAAGTTGTGTTTGAGTTAACAAATGCTTATTGCCTAGACAGAAGAGAAGGCACACTTCTAACTACATGGACCTGGTTCTTATAGAGTTTCTGGAGAGAGGAAAGCAAATCAACTGGCCAACCCTCATTGTCAAATTGCTAGACAGGGTCATAAATGACTCCAAGGCTCATGCTACTCCATATGGCTTCAAATTGACCATAGTTCTGGCTAGGCTAAATGTGCATCTGATGAAATGGGAAATGGCCTTGAGCAAGGAACACTTTGGCATTGAAACTCTTCTTGACTGTGACTATCCAGTCAATGCCATCCTAGTTGAACCTGGTTCATCTCTAAAGACACCCATCAACAACAAAGTTAGGACTTTCGTTCAGGAATGTGCAGCTAAGGATGCTGAAATTGCTTGGCTCAAGGCTCGTGTGGTTGAAGTGGAAACTAAGAGGGATGGTCTAAGAATTGAGATTGCAAAAGAAAAGGATAAGAATGATGGAATTCTTCAGAACATGCTGAATCTTCTCCAAACTCAACCCTCCAGTTCCTCCAAGCCTTAGGACTCCTAGCCTTTGTCTCCTGAACTTGTCTAGTACCCCCAGTGACCCGGATTAGGGATTTTTCTGTTTTTGCTCATGGTTTGATTGTTTTTCTTTCTTTTTGTGGATTGATAATGTCAATATATCTCTATCAATGACAACTGCTATTTTCTTTTGTTCAATGATTATTCTGACCTTGATAGTTTAAATATATTTATTGATTACTGATGATATTACCATGATTTCACTTGCAGTTGCCCTAATGTCCATGAGTATTTATTAAAATCTAGGATTCACATTATGTATGAAACTTTTTGATGATGCCAAAAGGGGGAAGAGATATTATGCTTTACATATTCTGAAATAAGTGATGTTTATAACATAATTAACTTGGTCCTTGATGATAAGTGAATTTTCTAAATTTAGTGTTGATGGTTAAGCTGAGTTTTTACAGGTTTTGAATCAGTAAAACACATAGAGTTTGTCATCATCAAAAGGAGGGAATTTATTGGCTCAAGAACAGGTGAAGTTTTGTAGAATGACAAATGAACTCAGTCATGGACCAGGTCCATCTTGTGAAGCACATGTGATCTGATCAAGCAGCAATATCTCCTGATCTGATTGAAAAGGTTGCATATTGGATAAGGGGAGAAATTCTCCTTATATTAAGAGAACATAATCTGGATTAAGATAGTGTTGGAGTTTGAGATCTTCAAGGACTCAACTACGATTGAAGATCAGCAATTGAGTCTCAATCAAACTCTGATTACTAACCTATTAAAAGATAGTTATTGTTCTCTTTTACAAGTATTGCACAAACGCAGAAGTTAAACTAAATTGAGAGCAAAAGAGCAAGGCGATTTTGCAAGCAATTTATGTGAGATTTTCTGTATGCACTCATGAAGCTACTTGAACGAGATAGAAGAACCAAATCCATTGTGTCTTTCTTTTATTCTGGTTCAATTGTAGTCAGTGGTTTAAAGTTGTACCTTTCAGCTTTCATAGAAGCAAGTGTATTAGATACTTAGAGAGTTCAAGTTATAAGCTAACTTAAAGCTATCGCAACAGTTGAGGTTGTGTGCTACAATAGGATTAGAGTTAATCCTTAGGTTTACAAAGAGTTTTTGTAAATGTTGTTTTGGCTTAATGATTTTAGTTGAAGTTTGGAAAAATCCTACTGAGTAGTAGGTTGTGGTTTTTTACCTTTTGAGGCAGGTGTTTTGCACATAAAAATCTCTATGTTCTTTATTATTATTCCCCAAACAGTAGTAGTTAGTACACCTAGAAGAACCAGGTTCTTCTAGAGCGAAAATTGGGTACCACAAAAATCACCCCCCCTCTTGTGTGGTATTGACATTTAGAACATCATGGATCATGTTGATGGATTCCTGAACGTGTACATGTGTCCTTTCACACTGGGACCCTTCGAACGGGTTGTGCTTGACTTTTGTCTGAAGTATCAGGTTACTTTGGCAAAGATACATCCATCATTTTGGCGAGTCGTATTGTTGATTAAGTTCTTTGCGGATAAGGCGGGGCTTGAATTTATGATGAGTCATCTCATTAGGCTGTATCAACCCTTTCACCATCGAGGTATGCTAACCTTACGGTATCGATCAACCATGCCCTTCGTTGCTGACGATGAGGAGGATAGAGATCGAGAGTGGATGAGTCGGTTCATCCGATTCTGGACTGCTGATGTTATCCCTATGGAATTTATGCCATTCCCTGAAGAATGGAATTTTACATGTAAGTGGTACATCCCGCGCCTTCTCAGATTCGTTTATGGTGAAAGTTACTTTTTTTGTAACCATGTTTTCTACCTTTCTGTAGCAATTTTATGGATGGCCGGCGACGTTCCTGATCTGCCTGGTTGGGTTTGGAAGTTGGCGACCCACTGGACTTATGACGAGCGTAGGTGGCGAGCTGTGTCCCGGGGCAGATGGGAACCAAAACATCATGGTGTGTGTCTGTACTACCTTTTCCCTTGCCGTTTTCTCATTTGGAGAGGCATTTCCCCTTTCTTTGTATTGATCTAACTGCCATAGGTATCGGAGAGTCTTTTGAGGCGAGGTCGTTCTCCTCCGGAGAGGGGAAAGTGTTGCCAGCTCCCAAGCTAAAGAATGACAACAATAAGCGAGATACGCATTCGCAGGTCGACGTCGCTCAGAGTAAGGCGAAACGGGGCCGAAGCTTTGAGACAAAAACAACATCTGAACCTGCCACGACCGAAGTTCTGGGTTCTAGAAAGGTGGTTCCTCCGAGTGACCGTGCCTCGACCGGAGTCACTTCTTCCAAGGCAGGGGGAACTAGATTAATAGATTTGCCCTATGCCTTTGAGGAAATTTGTCGGCTTCAATTTTGCGGTGAGTTTCGACATAGCCCTTTTTGAATCCCGCGTCTTTCTTTCGTTATCGAGTATTCTTCTGCAGGCCTTTGACAAGCTTAGGTCGGAGCTGCTTCGCCATGGAGCTAGGCTCCGGAAAGCTCAAGATAAGGATAGATCACTTAGGCTCCTTTTCAATGAAAAGGAATCTGAGCTGGCACACTTGCGATATGAAGCATGTCGGAGCTTGAATTACGAGGGCTACATGATGGAGTAGGTAATTTTCGATCCCGGGTGCGTATGCGTTCTGCCTTCTGGATTCTAAGGCTAACACCTTGTTTATCCCAATTGCAGAAAAAGATGGAGGCCTTGGAATGTCTTTGGGACAAATCTAATTGTGTCAAGAATGACTGTAACGAGCTAAGAGCTTGGGCGGAGGCTCAGGCGTCAGAGGAGAAGGATTCCTTGGCTGAAGTTCTTGCCTTTGAGGTTCAACTCTGCTTAGCTCGTGATAATGCTTTAGTTAAAGCGGACGAGCTTTCGAAGGTGAGGGCTGAGATCGTTGATGTCCCGACAGAAGTAGTATTGAGTCGAACTAAGGCTGATTAGGAGATGGCAATTTATTTGAAGGACGCTACCGATGCTTAAGCTGAGTTGAAGAGGATCCTCAATTGTGAAGAGAGGATCAAAGAATATGCTCATTGCAAGTCTCGAATAATGATTCTCGAGGAGATCCGTGCTAGGGGCTTTGTCCTCTCAAAAGAGTTGGCGAGAGCGAAGGTGAATGGGCGTGATGCTCGATTACTCCTATCCAACATCGAGGAGAGTAAAGACGAAGCCGGTAGGCCGTAGCTCCCAGGGATAGGGTACAGATTTTGACATTTTGTATGTAGCATTTCCAGAGCATGTTTATAGATGGAGAATGTGCTCTTTTGCATATGTGTATAAAAGAAAACCCTTTGTGGCTTTAGTTCTTCTGTACCCCTTTCTATCCCGTATTTGGCTAGGTGAAATGGTCTCAAAGTCGGTGAGAATCATTAGATTCTTTATATGGCCCTGGGGCTTATTAGGCTGGCCTAGGGGCTCTTACGCGCTCGGTTGATGCGACCTTTAGTATAAGCTGGTGTTTGAGCTCTTATGCTTTTGCTCAACTGTTTGGGGTATAGTCTCCGAGTCGAGTTTCAACTCGAGCTTGTATGGCCCTCAAGCTTTTATGTTTGCATGGGCTGGCGACAATGGCTCTTACGCCTTTGATCAAAGTGATCTTTTGTGTGCGTGGCCCTGAGGCTTATTAGGCTGGCGACAATGGCTCTTACGCTCTGCCCTAAGATATATGTAGTTAACTATTTTGGGTTTTGTCTCCGAATCCGGCTACGACTTGAGCTTATTTGACCCTTATGTTTTCATGTTTGTGTGAACTAGCAACAATGCCTCTTACGCCTTGGGTCGATGCGGCCTTTTAATGTAATTTGGTGTCAATAGCTCTTACGCGTTAGGTCGAAGCAACCTTTTATTGGCTTTATTTTCCTCTCCTTAAGGACTTTTGAAATGATTTTTCCTGACCCGTCGTCGGTTCGGGAAGAACCTTGATTTCAAGTCGTTTGCGGTGATGTTCGAGCACCTCGGGAGGTTTGGCTCGGAGGTTGAGTAGCTTGAAGACTTGTGATTTGGAGTTGACATGGTCGAAGCTCTTTTGTCTATGTCGAGGGTAGCCTTTTTAACCGGTTCTTTTTGAAGTAGATTCGAAGTAATGGCTTATGATTTTGTAGTGACGGTCGGGCGTCCCCGAGTCGCGTTAGTTTGGCTGGTACAACCGTATGACCGTAGTCATTTGTGCTTGGCCGGTGCCTTTTTTGCTCCTGAGTGAAATTAGTTTAGGTGTCTATATCGAGGGTATTCCTATTTAGGAGTCTTACAAGTTTGATATATAGCCTAAACTTCAGGATCGAGCTTATGCCTGTAATAAGGTCTTACAAATTTTTCATGCCTTTGTGGTCTTACAGTTTTGGATACTAGGTACAAGTAATATTCATGCCTTTCTTGAGGTCTTATAGTTTTGGATATTATGTACAAGTACTGTTCATTCCTTGCTTAAGGTCTTATAGTTTTGTATACTTGGTACAAGTATTGTTCATGCCTTGCTTGAGGTTTTATAATTTTGGATACTTGGTACAAGTATTGTTCATGCCTTGCTTGAGGTCTTACAGTTTTGTAGTTGACTTATGTAGGTCTTATGAGATCGAGCCTGCCCACTCGGGGTCTTATGGCCTCCGGTTTTTTAATGAATGGCGATTGACGACAGTCCCCGATTCATTGAGGGTGCTTTGGCTCATAAGCTGTCACTTGTAGATTTCGTATTGCCTCATGGAGGGATTACAATTTTTGAGATCCCGACCCTGGGGTCGTACGTTTTTTAGATTTTGACGCCAGTCCCCAAGTATTCAGGAACTTTTGTCCTTAGAGATGTTCCGTGATTTTTATGTTGCCTCGTCGAGGGCTTATGAGTTTGGAGTCCTGTCCCGAAGGTCGCTCGGGTGCTGAATTGTCGTCTCCAGTCCTCGAGTACTCGGGACATTTTGCTAGAGGAATTATTTTTGTGAAAATGTAGAGTTTCCTTTGGAGTATGAGATGCTTCGATAAAAGTATTCTTTGATTACTTGATACAAGTACATATGTTTCCGCAATCGAGGGCCCGGCTATGCGGGCACGGCTCATTCGACCGTTTGGCCTGGTACATTATTTTCCTATTGAGGCCCCATTTGGTGTTTTTTTTAGCTTTTTCGAGGGGATGATCCTCCAAGGGATGCCTTCCAGTGTTCGAGGTTGATTGCGAAAGAAGCCTCGAACATTTGTTTGGATCTTCCTTAGGTAGCATATAAATGTTGCCTCGTTAAAAACCTTGATGGTAAAATCGTTCTTGGGATGAAACCTGACCTAAGGAAAAAAGTGCAACGCATGCTTTCCAAACCTAAGTCCTTTGGGCTGGGAAGAGCTCTGATTGTTTCGATCTGGCTCCTGCAAGAGGGTTAGTTATGAAATATAAAGTAAAAAGGGATATGGTTATACCTTAGGGTGGGGTGCGTCAGCGATGTTTCAAGGTTTGGTAATGAGGACGCGGTACGGTCCTTCGCTATGATTAATCGGGCTTAGCCAATGATTTAGTTTTCTTGCTCTTTGGTTCTTTTGAGAGTGGAGATATCAGTGTCGGTACCCCGTCGTGTACCACGAACATTTCTCTTACCATGTATAGTTCCCCATAGACGGTTTTAATCCCATCCTTTGTCGGGAATTTAACCATTTGGTGGAGGGTGGACGGAACTGCTCTCATGCAGTGTATCCACGACCGCCCAAACAAGGCGTTGTACCTCATGTCTCCTTCGATGACATAAAATTTGACATTTTGGGTCTCGCCGGCAACGCTGACTGGGAGGGTGATTTCTCCTTTCGTTATTTCACTTGCCATGTTGAATTCGTTGAGGACTCGAGTAGCGGGCACGATTTGGTCTAGCAGATCGAGCTGTTCTATTACTCTCGACCTGATAATGTTGGCCGAGCTACCTGGATCCACGGATACATATTTTATTTGAAATATATTCACAAAGAAAGAGATTACTAGTGCTTCATTATGAGGTTGAGACAAGGTCTCGGTGTCTTCTTTGTTGAACGTGAGGGCATCCTCGGGTATGTATCCTTGAGTTTGCTTTTCCCTAGTGATGGATATTTTTGTCTTTCTCATCACGGGCTCCTAAGGATCGTCGACGCCTCCCAAGATCATGGGGATAACATTTTGTGGCTCGTTCGCTTCGTTCTTTTTGTCCGCCTTTCTTTCCCGGAACTGATTTTTGGCCCGGTCACTTAAGAGTTCTCGGATGTGACCTTTATTGAGTAGCCTGGCTACTTCTTTTCAGAGCCAGTGGCAATCTTCGGTCCTATGACCATGTGTGTTATGAAATTCACATACTAAGTTATGATTCCTCTTAGAAGGATTTGACTGTATAGGCCTGGGCCATCTGGTGTCCCTGGTTTTGCTAATGGCGAAAACGATATTCGATACATCGATGTTTGAAGTTGTACTCTGACAAGCGCGATGCCCCTATTGGCCCCGTGTTTCTATCGAATCTGGTTATGTTAATGAGTCCCCGAGGATGTTGTCCTCGATTGATTAATCGATCATTGCGAGGTGGGTAGCGTCTCGTGGCGTTCCTCCTGTCTTCGGTGTACGACTGATATCTTTTCTTGTTTGTCTTTGGCTCCTTCGTCGGAAGCCTACTTGGGTACACTGAACCCGAGGGGCTCCCAATTGATCATCCTCAACCCTGATCTTTGACTGGCATCGATGGTGGACTTCCGACCAGGTCACGGCGGGATATTCGATCAGATTCTCTTTCAGTTGCCTTGAGGCCACTAAGCTTCGCTCATTCAGGCCTTGGGTGAAAGCCTGTACTGCCCAGTCATCGATGACCGGATGTAGTTCCATACGTTCCATTTGAAAGCGAGATACAAATTCTCGCAGTATCTTGTTCTCCCTTTGCTTGATCTTGAACACGTCAGATTTTCTTGTTACTATTTTGATGGCATCGGTGTGTGCCTTTATGAAGAAGCCTTCCAGCATGGCAAATGAGTCTATGGAGTTGGGAGCTAGGTTGTGGTACCACATCATTCCCCTTTAGAGAGTGTTTCCCCGAACTTCTTCAGTAAGACGAACTCAATCTCGTCGTCTTTTATGTCGTTTCCCTTCACTGCGCATGTGTAGGCAGTAACGTGCTCGTTGGGCTTCCTGTTGGTCGCCTTGGCGTATGCTTCTATTAGTGTTGGAGCTTATTTCGACGTGCCAAGCGTCGCATAAGACTCCATCCATCGGTATCGGTCCTGGCGCGTTCTCAAGATTTTGTGGCGGCTCACCGACACCTGGAACAGCCACAATGTTTTCTCCGTGGTACTCAATATTGTTGCTTACTGAATCAGAATTTTAACCTGAAACCGAAGATCTTGGACAAGAAAAGTCTGAAATAAAACTTGCGTTATGTGATGAAACCAACAAGAAAATAATCACTATTATTTTTAGTCCCACTGTGGGCGCCAAACTGTTTACTGTAAAAATGGTAATAACAATTAAATTTGTTGATAGGACTCTAAAAATACGTGATCTATTTTTATGCTAGTTGTTTAAGAAGATGATGCTATATGTATGAAGTTTAAAGACAAAATGCGAGAAAAAATAGAGTTATAATCAAACCGATAAGCTAGACGGGCAGGGCCTCGGACTGACCGATGTGGAGCCTCGAGGTCGATTCTCGTATTCGGGCTCGAGCTATTAAGGTAATCGGGGAAGAGCTAACAGTTACAAAATAATTAAGGGAGGCTCTTTATGGCCAATGATAAGCAATAAGTGAAGAACAAGTATGAAGGTAGTAAATAAGAGCAGCAATATCAATAGAATATGTTAGAGAGAGAGAAGAGAGAGTTCTTATATATTTCGTGTAGAACAATTGGAGCAACAGGCCTTACATGATGACAATGATCCTCTTTATATAAGAGGAAAATCCCCGTATAGTGCAAAATACATTAATTAGATAGATGTGAAGACGGGACGGCTAACTGACGCTCTGAACTAGGTTCAGAGTAGCCTGCCAGACCGTGTTAGCCCTAGCTGCGTGTCTAGGGAACCTTCCATTTTTACGACTTATCATGGTTAATGCTATCATGGGGTCGAGTATCGTCCACCCTCGAGGAGAGATTCTTGGCCACGGCCTTGAACCTTCGAATCAGTTCCGCGACCTCAGGCCTTCGAGATGATCTTTCGATATGCCTTAATGACCATAAATTGGATCCTCCGATTTCGCCGTATAAAATAATTAGTTTCACCAAATCACCAAAAATATGATTAAGTCTGAAAAGTTTATTTTTCCTAAAACTTTCAACAACAGATAAGAAATTTCATTATTAGATGGTATGAGGAAAGTACATCTCTATGCCTACATGTCAATGTGCATGCCATTGCAATGCAACATAGTGATAATATCATATGCATGCTCTTTCAGTAGAAATATTACTCAACATGCTCAGTCACTCAGTCCTTCCAATCACTCATTCCTCACAGTCACTCATACCTTCCATTCACTCGGCACTCGCACTCGCACTCTGTAGGTACCTGTGCGCACTGTTGATAAGTTAGACTTCGGAGCGGCGAATCCTGCCCATGTGCCAAAATAAGCCAATCATGGCATGAATCACTAAAGCCTTCTGCGGCGTGCAGCCCGATCCCATAAATATCCTCACAATCAGGCCCTCGGCCTCACCGAGTCATCAATCTCTACAGTCTCTCGGACTTAATATATCATGAAAATCAACCCAAAAATGATAATACGTTGTATCAATAAATAGCAAAAAATATTGAGATATGATAGGCAATGAATGAGTATGACTGAGTATGTCACTGCAATTTAAGCAGATAACTCAACAGTAGAAATGACCTCAAGGGGTCCCAATAATACGAGCATATGCCTAAGCATGATTTCTATCATTAGTCACAACTTAATTTCTCTAACACATGGAAAATAGTTGGGAAATAACAAGGTTATTTGACTACATAGTTCTAGAGAATCGATTGAGTCACAATTTCTACAGTGCACGCCCATACACCCGTCACCTAGCATGTGCGTCACCTCCACACCAGTCCCATAACATGTATATGCAGGGGTTCATACCCACATCTCCAAGTTTAGAAGTGTTAGTTACCTCGAACAAGTCGAATCCAATACCGAGCAAGCTAAACAATACTCTAGAAATTTCATTCTGCACGTATCAACCTCCGAAAGTCTCAAAACTAGCCAAAAACAACTCAATTTCATCAATTAATGCCTAAAGAAACAATTCCAAATAATAAAGGCCGAATTCATAATTACAATCCCAAAGTCAACCAAAAGGCCTACATCTCAGAATCAGACAACAGTTATTAAATATGAACGCACATTGAACCTCGAGTCCAACCATACCAAATATACCAAATTTCAACTCTGAATCGATGTTCAAAACTCGAATTCTCATCTTTAGGAAATAATAACCAATTCCTGTGATTTTTCTTTAAAATCAATAATGATATGCCGAAAAAGAAGATAAATTCATGACATATAATCACAAGCGAGTTAAGAACACTTACCCAATTCCATATGGTAAAAATCTCTTAAAATCGCTAAATCCCGAGGTCCCCAACTTAAAATATGGATAAATGGTTCAAAGATCCAATATTGGACATTATATCCACTACCCAGGCTTCCTTCTTCGAGATCGCAATGAACAAATTCTTCGATAGAGATTTCCAAACTCATCCCAAATAGCCTGTAGTGTACAAACCATAACTCTTTGTACAGAACTTTAAATGCCAAATTATTTGATTTTATGAAAACTAGACATAAAGAGCTACAATTTTATTTTTGGATCATCTACAAATTCGTTATACATGGCAAGATATAAGTTTCCAAAGTCAGCCCTGTGCAGTAGAAATTCCTCCCACGCGATCGAAAAAATGCTTAAGCGATCGCAAATCACAGGGACCCAAATTGTAGTTTTCTCTTCGCGAACGCGACCAAATATTTGTGGCCGTGATGCACACTCCTGTACCAAAAACCAGCAACTGAAAATGGCCTAAAAATGATCTGAAACTCACATGAGCCCTCGGGGGCTCCATGCCAAACATTCACAAAAGTCTAGATATATCATGCAAACTTGTTCGCACAATAAAATCACAAAAACAATGCCTAAAACCACGAATCGGTCATCAACACGCATGAAATTTGAAGGGTGGACTCAAGAACTTCTAGAATTGCAACCAAGCGTCCGAATGCTATCAAACCAACTTCGAACGACCCCCAATTTTGTGGGCAAGTTCCAAATCATAATGTATACCTACTCAATATTTTAAATCTCACTTAACAACATCAAAATTATAAATTGCAGCTTAGATGGACTTAATGAAGTTAATGAACATTCAAAATTTGAAATTAACGGCAAACAAGCCTAAACATATAGGATTGATCTCAAATTCGGTACACAAGTCATAAATTACATAATGGACCTACGATAACTTTCAAAATCGAAATCGAAATTCGACCCTGATATCAATAAAGTCAAACCACGGTCAAACCTATGAACATTTCCAAACCTTCAAATTTCCATCTTTCGTCGATTATTGTCGAAACCTTCTAGAAATATCCAAATGAAATTTCGGGCAAGCGCCCGGGTTCAAAATCACCGTTCTGACCTAACAGATTCACCAAAACTCCATTCCGAGGTCGAATACTTAAAAGTCAAAATTTGTCAACTCTTCCAACTTAAAGCTTCAAACATGAAATTTATTCTTCTGAACTAATCCGAAACACTTGAAAACCAAAACCGACGATTCACACAAGTCATAATACATTATACGAAGCTACTCAACACTTCAAATGGCTGAATGGAACGTAAAAGATCAAATCGACCGGTCGGGTCGTTATAGATTTCAATTGATTTCGATTTGTATTCTTGGACACCTTTTGCCAGTTTTCTAGTACTGCAAACTCATCCTGATCCTCCTGTATCCAAATAAAACATACACACAAGTCTAAAAATATAATATGAAGCGGTAGATAGCTTCTAACTAAATAACGAGACAATAAACTCAAAAAGAGGGGTTAGGATTATTACAGTTGATTCATAAGAGGTATAAAGCAATAAAGTTTATGTTCATATTTGAAGGTCCCTTCGTTTTTCCAAATTTTGATACATAAAGAAGTATCTGATAATTTCATGTGCCTCTGAGCTAATTTTAATCATATTATGCGTATTTCAAAGGGCAAAAAGATTACGTGCAACAAAAGAAAGTTTTGCTATTTAAAATATATTTAGTTTTCTAGCAGAAATGCTAGCTAGTTAAGGTTTTGTACAGTGGGGTACTTGTTTCTCACATCACAAGTGAGGAAAATACCTAAGAGCTGCACTTTAGATTGGCATAGTCTTTTATTTTTTATCCTTTTCGGGAGCTTTCCATTTTGTTCCCTTGGTGATCCAAACCCGGGAACGTTAAGGTTAGATTGGCATAGTCATTGTGTAGACTGTAAAACAACTTTGATATTTTATTTTGATTATTTCGTTAAGTTGGTAGTTAATATGTCCTGTAGTAATTAATTTTTTTATCCACAATTGTTCAACTCAAATAAAAAATGTATCGTCATAAAATTTTATAATGGTGAAAAGTTTTTAAAACATATGTATTACATTTAAGATGATACAAAAATATTTCCCCCAACCTTTCTTAATAATAAACGGAAGAAAGACGGAAAAACAGAAGCAAAATAGTGGAAAGTAACAAAGAAAGACATGTAGCAATAACAATAACTTCTGAAATGAAGTGGAATAAACAAGGATAAACGGGGTTTCCAAAATCAAGCCCCGCCCTGTCCCCGTTCCTTTTTTTGTGTGTTTGAAAGAAATTAGAGACATGCCGTAACAATGTTAGCTTTAGTAATAGTTTAATCTATGATTATGGCGCTTTGGCTGATAACAACAAGAATCCTGAAAATAATAAATTGCAAGTGCGTTGATTAAGAAAATGAATACAAAGACCGTTTCTGATTTCAAACATTTAATTTGGAATGAAAATGGCATTAAAAGAAAAAAAAACATTGTTGACTACATAATTGGGGAGAGGTTTATGCCGAGTAGTAAGATACATTTAAGACAAAGTCATGCTTTAACGGCTAAATCGGCTGGCATGCTTGCCAATCTGGGTTGGCCGTGACAATGACTATTATTCTTTGTTGTCTAATTTTTAGTGAATATGCGCACGCAGGCACGCGGAAGACACTTGCCTCACCCGCACACCTCTTGGCGTCACCGTTTTACCGGCCAACTTACCTGTGACATTCTATCTTTTTTCTTTTTTCTTTTTGTTCTTTTTTTTTTAATTTCTGCTCCAATTTACAATATTTGTATTGGGCGATTAAAATCCGATTTCGCTGCGAAGGTTCATATTAAAGGATAAAGTTCTCTTTAAAAAAAGTGATTCCATACCTCAGGATTAAACTTAAGACATCTAATTAATAAGTACTTATCATTTCACGATCATAATCCTTGTTGATGACTTTCATCTTTCATGACCATTCAAATTGGCCTGACCGGAAAGCTGTGACGGGAGCAACTTATAAGAAATAGGTTCAATTGAATCTTAGTATTTTTTATACTTAATATAAAATATACGTGAAAAAAAACATAAAATTTTCAACAAATTTTAAATTTATGATAACAGATCTAATGTTATTCATTCATCTCCAATATCTGGAAGGTTTAGATTGATCTGTGTTTGACTCAAAAGTTGAACAATACTTTTCGAGCAAATCAATCAATATAGTTGAAGAGGTAAATCATAGTCAATCATAATTAATACCAGATCGAAAGACAGAACAGAAAAATAGAAGATCAAATAGGGATAATATTGGGGGAAAACTTTTATTGATCTTTGAACTTTGTCCCGCCTCCCCATGAGGAGGTTCGGGAAATTACAGTTCAATTCTTTCCCCCAGGCAAGGTTGAAGGTCTCAGATCTTTTTCCCCCTTACCTTAAGCTTCTTTCCCTTTTCATGGAGCTCTCTTGTCTCTCATGCTTTCTGAGGTCATGGGTTGCCAGTTCTGGTCTTTTTTTCTTTTTTTTTTTCCCTTTCATTTGAGATTCGCATTCTATTTATACCTGAGGATATCTCATTTATCGCATCTCGGCTCGGTCGGATTGGGGGGACGGTTTCCCCTCTTGGAGGGCTGCTGGACGTGACGCTTATTCCCTAGCCAATATCAATCGGACGAGGTCGGGTTCTTTAGTCACTCATATAGAGCAATTGGGACGGGGTCGTGGCCGTCGTGACTGAGCGGTCAGATTTTGACCAATACAGTTAGTCCCTCCTTCCGTCGAGGTCGTGCCCTGCCGATCTCGACTGGTGGATCATGTTCACGACGCCATCACACTGAGTCCGATATACACTATTCCTTAAGTGTATCATGAGTCCTTAGAACGGCCTAGGGGAGGGGAATCTCTTGATATCCTTGTACCGTTACGACAATATTGAAGCCGCCACGTCGGTTGATAAACCGAGCATCATTTTGTGCAATCATTCATAATGATACGTTGCCAAGAAACCGAATCATTT
This sequence comes from Nicotiana glauca, assembly GCA_026770625.1. NCBI lineage: Eukaryota > Viridiplantae > Streptophyta > Magnoliopsida > Solanales > Solanaceae > Nicotiana > Nicotiana glauca. The sequence goes on from MU675271.1 coordinate 170,865, forward strand.
TGTACCTGGTCAGACCCTAATGGCGACTGTTGGTTTTCGTGCTCAGAAGTTGTGCCCTATAAATTGGGGAGCTCCATCATTTGCCTCACAATTTTTCCTTTGTCTTTTCAGAGATTTTCAAGATATCTCCCTTCGAGTTGATCTGAGCCTTCCTTTTATTTTTCTTTAAGTAGCATTCCTTCATCCCTTCTGTTCTTCCAACATTGCTTCCTCCTTCCTTTCTGGATTACCGATGACGAGTGCTTCTTCTAGAGATAATCTTCAGGTTGCCTTGCCGGCGGTTGAGGATCACGCTCCAGTGGAAGGGAATTCTGACCCTATGGAGAGCGAAGAGGTTCCATCAGTGGAAGAGATACTGTTCCGCGCTGGGAGAGCAGTGGAAGACTTCAACGGTGATGGGGGCATGGAGCAGGTAGACATCAGATCACTCATGGGGGATATCAGGATAAAGGAGCTGAGGGGGCGATGGGGCATCCCCAGTTATATCGAGATGGTACCAGCCTCCTAGGACGAAAGGTTTCAGATAGACCGCCCTGGGTTCTGTTCATTCTATGCATATCCTTTTCTTGTGGTACACACTTCCGCTTCCAATGTTGGTGGTTGATTTCTGTTACTACTATGAGGTGTGCCCTGCTCAAATCTCCCCTTATTTATACAAACTTCTCCTCATGTTCATCAAATACGTGGAGTTGGCCGGTCGTGAGGTCACCTTGAGACACGTGCTCACTCTATTTGCTCCTCAAAGGATTCGCGGTACTATGATTCACACGCGCCCTCGCGGGTCGAGGGGTTTGGTGGTTAAGATATATGATAAGACCAACCGCCATTTCTTCGATAATTTCTTCTATGTGCTGACCGAGCATCTCATGGCGGACCCGTCCGGGTTTCCTGCAGTGTGGAACTTTATCCTAAGTCTTTGCCTTCAGCTATCATAATCTATTTTGGTTTCCCTCTCTATATCAGGTGTTGCGTACTCTGACCTTCTTTCGTCATTTTGCAGCTGACAAGGTGCCGTCAGCTCCCCTGGAGGAGATTCGGGAATGGGTCGAGGCCATCCTTCCCCATACAGCGGGCGTTCGTATGTAGGCAACGTTCCATTTGATATTTGGGCGCAGGCCCTCACAGGTGTGATAACTTCCTTAACTTCTGTGATTGTCCTTTTGTATCGAACTTACTTTCCGAGCCTTATTTGCTATGGTCAGGGAGGGTTCGCCAAGTCAGGGCCCCACAATTAGCATTCCGTCGACCAGCTGCATCCGCTCGCATTAACGCGGTACCTACAATTTGCGCTCCGTTGAGAGAGGTATCGGTGGAATCGGTGGTCATAACTACTCCTACCAAGGTCGCGCCTCGGGATGAGGGGGCATCCAACACTGCCCGTCTTCGATCTGACTCGTCGTCCACTAGTGATGAGGAAGGGGCGCCGAAGAGGCGAAGAGTAGGTTTTCAGATGGCTCCTCCGACAGTGATTAACTTGGATTCTCCCCCGGCGAACCTGGAGGAAGGCATTGTCGCATCGTCCACCATAGTGGGAGAACAAATGGTCGGGGTTGTCCCCACTGGTCGGGATCAGAAGCACTCCGTCGCTACTACAGATGCTGCAGAACACTCTGTTGAAGCGGAGGGTCAGCCTCTCAATGCCTCAATCACAACCTTGAATGCACCGCTTCCATTTTTGGCAGGTCATGCCACACCTTCGGCGGTGGAGAGGGGGGCGAATGTAATGGTTGATGACTATGAGTCTAAGTCTGACTTAGACCCTGACGACGTTCGGATGTTCTAGGAGGGCATCACCCACACTGTGGTCAATGCGGAGGGATCGGCCTGCATCGTTGAGGTCTCTAATGATATGAACTTGTTGACTCAGGGGAGTAGTTTGGTAATACAGTTCAGCCTACTGTGCTCTGAGGCTGAGAATGAGTCCCTGAGGAACGTTACGGACATCGAGATGATGTACGAGGTAGCCGTGATGGGCTTGCGGGTATGTTATACCGGAACTTAATTTATATATATTTTTTTATTGTGGAGCGGATACAGGCCTGACCGTTTTTCTTGTTTGGCAGACGTACCTGCTGGAGATTGAGAATATTCGTAGGGCCAATGTTCGGTCGAGGATCTTTTTGCAGATGTTGGGCAAATACCGTCGTTATAATGACAGATGTCACGAGTTTCATGGGCATTTGAGAAATGATCCCCGCAATCGGGCGTTGGTGGAGGAGTTGGAAAGGAAAGATCGTGAACTGGTTGAAGTGCTTCACAGCAGGAGTGAGCTCGAGGAGCAAGTCCACCTTAAAGACGAGGAGCTAGAGGTGGAAGAGGGGTAGCCGCAGAATATGAACATCTGCAGGGTAAGTTGCGAGCCCTTTAGTTGGAGATGGGGCAGAGCCAAGTTAGGGTTGCGGAGGTGGACGCTGAGTAGAGGGCGAAGCTGGGTGCACTGGAGGTTAAGGTCTCCGATTTGGAGCGCGGGGAGAGGGATGATTCGGCGCAGGCTGTGGCCTATGCGACGGCAGTTCATGTCCATGAGTCTGAGAGGGAGAAGGAGAGGACTACTACCGATCTTAAGGAGGCGAGGCTCGAGGAGCAAATTTGTGAGATAGATCATAAGGCCCAGGATTCATCAGACCGGGTAGCGACCTTGGAGGAGGAAAATCGGCATTTGAGGGCTCTGGTCAGGCCATCCCGCACTGTTGTTTCCCACGAGGCTCATGAACTCTTGGGTTTATGCCGAGGCTCAGCGTGATATTTTCAAGAATCTGAGGCAGCTTATGAGGAGGCATGCCAGAAAGATCATGAGGCTCGGGCTAGGTATGGGTATGATATGGCTACGCCTGAAGCCGATGGTGGGGTAGATGGCGGTGACGAGGGCTCTCGTGGAGGTGGTGACAGTGGTGTTGACACCGAGTGAAGAAAAATTGTACTTTGTTTTTATTTTTACTTCGTTTGTTGGTTTGTCTGTTTCTTGTTGTTGCTTTCTTTTTTCTCCCTTCCCCCTTTTTCTTTGGTTGACTGGCTGGTTGACTGGCCAGGGCCAGATGTAAGCGGTAATAGCCAGCATCTCCTACTTTATGAAGAAAGAATTCTTTCTTGTTATTTGCCTTGTGTTTCATTTCTCTATCGGTTTTTGACTTAGTTGCGTGGGGAGCCACCCGTTTTAGTTCGAGCGAGGTCGAACCGTTGTGTCTTGCTGGCGAAGGCGCTCGACCTGAGCCTTAGTTTGGACGAGATTGACCCATGATGCTGTGATGGCGAAGGAACTTAGTCTGAATCCCAGTTCGAGCGAGGTCGAACTGTAATATGGCGATGCCGAATGTACTTAGCCTGATTCCCAGTTCGAGCGAGGTCAAACTGAAATGTGTCGATGGTGAAGGCACTTAGCCTGAGTTCCAATTCGAGCCAGGTCGAACTGTAATATGTTGATGGCGAAGGCACTTAGCCTGAGTTCCAATTGGAGCGAGGTCGAACTGTAATATGTCGATTGAGAAGGCACTTAGCTTGAGTTCCAATTCAAGCGAGGTCGAACTGTAATATATCGATGGCGAAGGCACTTAGCCTGAGTCCCAGTTCGAGCGAGGTCGAATTGTAATATGGCGATGGAGAAGGCAGTTAGCTTGAGTCCCATTTCGAGTGAAGTCGAACTATATACGTCGATAGAGAAGGCACTTAGCCTGAGTCCCAGTTCGAGCGAGGTCGAACAGTAATACGTCGATGGCGAAGGCACTTAGCCTTAGTCCCAGTTCTAGTGAGGTCGAATTGTAATATGGCGATGGCGAAGGCACTTAGCCTGAGTCCCAGTTCGAGCGAGGTCGAACTGTAATATGTTGATGGCGAAGGCACTTAGCCTGAGTCCCAGTTCGAGCGAGGTCGAACTGTAATATGTCGATGGCGAAGGCCTAGAGTCCCAGTTCGAGCGAGGTCGAACTATAATACATCAATGGCAAAGGCACTTAGCCTGAGTCCCAGTTCGAGCGAGGTCGAACTGTAATATGGCGATGGCGAAGGCAGTTAGCCAGAGTCCCAGTTTGAACAGGTCGAACTGTAATATGTCGATGGCAAAGGCACTTAGCTTGATTCCCAGTTCGAGCCAGGTCGAACTATAATATGGCGATGGCAAAGGCACTTAGCCTGAGTCCCACTTCGAGCGATGTCGAACTGTAATATGGCGATGGCGAAGGCACTTAGCCAGAGTTCCAGTTCGAGCGAGGTCGAAATGTAATATATTGATGGCGAAGGCACTTAGCTTGAGTCCCAGTTCGAGCGAGGTCGAACTGTAATATGGCGATGGAGAAGGCACTTAGCCTGAGTCCTAGTTCGAGTGAGGTCAAACAGTAATATGTTGATGGCGAAGGAACTTAGCCTGAGTCCTAGTTCGAGCGAGGTCGAACTGTAATATGGCGATGGCGAAGGCACTTAGCCAGAGTCCCAGTTCGAGCGTGGTCAAACTGTAATATGTCGATGGTAAAGGCCCTGAGTCCCAGTTCGAGCGAGGTTGAACTATAATACATCAATGGCAAAGGCACATAGCCTTAGTCCCAGTTCGAGCGAGGTCCAAATATAATATGGCGATGGCGAAGGCACTTAGCCTGAGCACCAGTTTGAACAGGTCGAACTGTAATATATCGATGGCGAAGGCACTTAGCCTGAGTCCCAGTTCGAGCGAGGTCGAACTGTAATATGGCGATGGCAAAGGCACTTAGCCTGAGTCCCAGTTCGAGCGAGGTCGAACTGTAATATGTCGATAGCGAAGGCATTTAGCCTGAGTCCCAGTTCGAGCGAGGTCGAACTGTAATATGTCAATGGCGAAGGCATTTAGCCTGAGTCCCAATTCGAGCGAGGTCGAACTCTAATATGTCGATGGCTAAGGCACTTAGCCTGAGTCCCAGTTCGAGCGAGGTCGAACTGTAATATGGTGATTGGCTGTTTTGACCGTGGCCTTCAAGTTATTTCAGGGGGATTTATGATTCTTTGTTTGCGGCGTCTTCGCGCCGGTTTCCGGCCTTATACTTTAGGAAGAAGGAGGTGGGGGCTCTTGGGAGCTTCTCCGCTGACTCTGGTTTGAGTCGAGTTATCTTCTTGATGCTTCTTCAATCTGTTTTGATCCGGGAAGAACTAAGTATTTTCACTAGGAAATCCCCACAGACAACGCCAAATTGTTTGACTCAAAAGTTGAACAATACTTTTCGAGCAAATCAATCAATATAGTTGAAGAGGTATATCATAGTCAATCATAATTAATACTGGATCGAAAGACAGAACAGAAAAATAGAAGATCAAACAGGGATAATATTGGGGGAAAACTTTTATTGATCTTTGAACTTTGTCCCGCCTCCCCATGAGGAGGGTCGGGAAATTACAGTTCAATTCTTTCCCCCAGGCAGGGTTGAATGTCTCAGATCTTTTTCCCCCTTATCTTAAGCTTCTTTCCCTTTTCATGGAGCTCTCTTGTCTCTCATGCTTTCTGAGGTCATGGGTTGCCAGTTTTGGTCCTTTTTTTTTTCCCTTTCATTTGAGATTCGCATTCTATTTATAACTGAGGATAGCTCATTTGTCGCATCTCGGCTTGATCGGATCGAGAGGACGGTTTCCCCTCATGGAGGGATACTGGACGTGACGCTTATTCCCTAGCTAATATCAATCGCACGAGGTCGGGTCCTTTAGTCACTCATATAGAGCAATTGGGACGGGGTCGTGGTCGTCGTGATTGAGCGATCAGATTTTGACTAATACAATCTGTCCTACTGGTATATCGACTACTAATGTTTAGTTTCTTTAACTAATTTTTTTATTCGTCTCATGATTCCGCTATCTATGACTAAGTAAAACTACCGAAAGTGGGCTCCCTTTTAGCCATCAAAACTCTTACTGTTCTAGAATGATCTAATTACTTTCTCTTTAGCCATAAACAACATTTTAGTATTTTAGAATATTAGTATTGTAAATATTAAAAAGAATATATATTTGAAGAGTACTTTAAGTAAAATAATAATTTTATTTATAAAATTTGTGACTTTCTTCCCAGTTGAAATTCATGTTAAAACATTCTAATTCAGAAACTCTATGACTAACCTTTCGAGTTTATGTAGAACCTAGTTAATTTGGCAGGAGGATGAATACCAGCATCAATGCTTAATGCAACAGATAAATGAAATGTAAAGTTAGAGATAGATATCCACATTATGAAGCATCTAACCAGAGTGGAAGATCTTTAAAGCGTATGAACTTATTATCCAGACTTTGATTAGCAATATAAGACGATAAATTATTAGGATAAAAAATTATTCGCATTCGTGTTTACACCAAACCATAAGTTAATTTCCTTCTCTATGTACTGGGCGTACTAGCCATACCATCCGCGCAACTCATTAAGAATCTCAATTTCAACTGCACTGTAGTACTCCAAGGGATTAAAGCTATAAAATTACATGTATAGGCGGATCAACGGTTTAACTTTCAATTCGAGTTCGGGATTATATCTTAATTCATTTGATTTATTGGGTCAGAAACTAATATTGGCTCTGGCGTGTGAGCTGGTAATTTTGCTCCTTTGCGAAGAACTCACTTAAAGACTCGTGCCCTTCATTCAGGGTATTTGTTCTACCTTTAGTGCGTTTGAAGTTGTAGGAACCGTAGTCATCTATCCATCTACTTTTATGCATTTCTTAATTGTATAATTTATAGCTCAATTTACTAATTTAATTAACATTATACGGTCTCTTTAGTGGTGTAATTCGTACATGAATATGTCAGCGCTATCACTTATAACTTCCTTTATAATATCTACCCAAAATGTTACACGACTTGCGAGATGCTATCAGCAACATTATTAAATGAAAGAGTTAAATTTACTTTTATATATTTGTTCGGAATAAACGCCCCACATAAATAATATTTACGGTAATATAACAGAATAATAACGCAGTACCGAAATGCGGTAATTAACAAGAATAAAAGAGTGACAACAACACAAAAAAATTTATGCGAAAAACCCTTTTGAATTTACGAAAAGTCAGGACCCCGAGATGAGCAACTGATATCACTATATAAAAGAATTGTATACTTTGTAGGTCCGAGTAAAATACGCCAAAGTACTACAACACTCAAAAGAAAGAACACTCTTTTGATATTCCCGCATCACTACAATATCGCTCACTTTCTATTTTTCTCACATACTATTTTCTTATATACAGTCCGTGATGATTCTTACTTTCTTTCTCTCTTTGTTGGTGTATAGAAATGAGAGCCGAAATTCTCCTTATAATGTTGGGTGCCTACCATATTTGAAAATTTGCCGATTTGCAAATAAAATAAGTCATAATGAATCTAACACTTTTCCTTCATTTGTTTTTATATTTATGGTGATGGACTTCACAAATCTCCCTCTCCAGACCCATTCACTTGAAAGAGGTAACATTAGACTTCTAGCTTGAGTGCATGACGATAAGTTCTTTACACAATTCGAACTTGTCTTTTGGTACCACCTTGGTCAGTATATCTATGTGATTCTCACTTGTTGAAATCTTCAAGAATATTATTAGAGATTCGTTCTCTACCATTTCTCGAATCCAGTGATATCTCAATCAATGTTTTTGGTACTTGCATGGTATATGGAGTTCTTGCTAAGATCTACTGCACGTTGACTGTCACAATAGACGACATACTCCTTATGGTGCAATCCAAACTCTTGAAGAAATTGTTTCAACCATATCATCTCATTGCCAGCTTTAGTTGCGGCAATATACACTGCTTGAGTCGTTGAGAGTGCGACAGACTTCTGCAACCTCAACTGCCATGATATAGCTCTCCCTGAAAATGAAAACAAATATCTAGTAGCGGATTTTCTATTATCAATGTCACTTGTCATATCAACATATGCATAACCTTCAAGATTAGATTAGATCCTCCAAAGCACAAACAATCTCCTGTGGTACCTCTCAGGTACCTGAGTATGCACTTGACTGCTTCCTATTGTTCTTTTTTAGAATTTTCAAGAAACATGTCACGACCCAAACCAATGGGCCGCGACGGACACCCGGTATCTTACTCAACCAAGCACCTACGTAACGTATCTTTTGTATCATACTACCATAGGCAAATGAGCCAGAGAGGCTGTCGTAAGATAAATAGAATAAAACATGGGGAAAACACTTGATATTAGATGACCCAACATATAATTCAAACTTATACATATGACGTACGGGCCTATAAAGCTGGCATGCTCTTTTATATACTCAAAACATAGGCCGACAAGGCCAAACAAGTATCCATATACATGACATCTGTCTACAAGCCTCTAGGAATACATATTATCATAAAGGTTGGGACATGGCCCCACCATCAATCAATATGTATATTAATCATACTGACCAAATAGGTAACTCCGGAGCAAATAGAGTGCACCAACACCTTTCGCTGAGCTGATAGCTTACTTGGAGGGCTCACAACCTGTCTATCAGGACTTGCGGGCATGAAACGCAGTATCTCTAGGCAAAAGGGACGTCAGTACAAATAACGTACCGAGTATGTATGGAATGAAAATTAGTAAATAATAAACATGAGGGAAACATGGAGTAAAAGACTCGACATGTAAGTCTGAATAACTCTGTAAATCATGAAATACTTATAGTTTTATGCATATGCATATGAATGTCATGTCGTGCTTATGTACATGTATTCATAACATCATCAATCCTCTGAGGGCATCCCATCATATCATCTTGGCCACTATGGGCAAAATCATCAATGTGTACCAGCTGATCAGGTGGTGGTACGTATATAACGTCGCAACCTTTTTCCATATCCTATATACATATGATATACATATATACATGCATATAACTCCATCGGGTCATGGGTAAATGTACATGTATAAATGAACGCAATGCATGAGAAAGTACTTCAATAAAATCTTTCGGAACGTCATAAGACCATTATGCCTCTGATTAATATCATGAAATAAACCTTATCAACTTACGTATTTTCTAAGACTCATGAACAAATGATAAAATAATAGAACACATGGGGAATCAAGAACGTAAGCATTTCTAGCATTTCTATGAATAGAATTATTTTATGAAAGTTGTGCATTTACTCATTTCACTTGTATCGTGTGGATCATGCCAAAAAGAAATAAGGGATAACCTTGCCTAGACTGATTCTCTTGAAAATTCCTCTAACACACATCTTTTGCGAAGAACACATAACGACAGTTCGAAGTAGGAAAAACCGTATGATATTCCTGAAAAAGATTTTACGTTCTCCTTTAGAACCGCAAAATCACGTTGCTATCATGCTAAATAGTTTCGTGGGAATTGTTTTCACCGAAGAACTCATGTTACATGTATATACATGTTCCTGAAGCATGCTAACTTTACTTTATCTCACTTTGTAAAAAAGTCAAAAGAGACTTGTTTTTAAATTTTTCCATTCATAAGTGTCTCCTTTAAAGACATATTAAAGTCCTTTACAATTAAGCTTTGTGGACCCCATTTGCATAGTGACTAAGCCTCCCACTGTTCACCTAATTGTGCCATTTTGCAATATAATTCATGAGTTGCTACTTGTAGTGATGGGCTGCCACGTAATTGGTCATAAGACTTATCCAAAAGTCTTCCACTTAATTCCTTAATCAATTCATTAATTCCCCAGTAATTTAATATTTAACAAATTATTCACATAATTAAGAATTATCTCAAATTACATAAAAAGCTACTCTCTTTTAATATAATTTATACACCTTAGTAATCGTTTGGTAGGGTGCATAAGAATAATATTGAATATGGTATATTAATAATGCTAGTATTAGTTATACTGACATATTTCTTATTCATTGTTTGGTTTGATATATTAAAGTATTTCTAAAAGAATTATTTGTTTACAAAAATGCCCTCAAAACTAGTCCACACTTTAACTTTTTAAAAGAAACATATGTTGAAAAATATTTTTATATGAAAAAATTTTAAAAATTTATTTTATTTGTCTACCTATATTGTAAAATAAAATTAAATATTTATTTATAAAAAGGGAAATATGCTAAGTATTTATTTATTTACTAGGGATATAATTTTATTTCTCACTATTTGAATTATTTTGAACTTGCATTAATATACTAACTAGCATATTTTAATCAAGCATAAATTTTGAAGGACAATTTTACCTTTCACTAAGCTAATGCATGCATTAAAACTCATTGCATTGCTAATACCATTATTTTCTATGCCTTATTTATGCATAGGATAATACCAAATATGATATATAACTAAAGCTTGCATAATTAATACATAGGTTCAAAATGTCTACCAAATAATGTATTAGTAATACTCAAAGCTAATGCATGCATTAGCTTATCTAATGCATCCTACAAAACGGCCCCTTACTATCATGGCCATGTGCTACCTTGTGTGGCACTAGTCCATAAATACGAGGTATTATAGCTTAGACTGTATTTTACTCCAAAATGTCAAATTCGATGAAATTTATTTTCTTCGATTCGTCACCCTCTCACCTTTACGAATTTATTTATCAGTTGTTTGAAATAGTACAATACTTATAATCTCACAATAATTTTATTCCCGAACATACGTCGATTAACTAACGAAAAAATATTATCGTACGAAAATGCGGGATGTAACATCATTCCCCCTTTTGGAACATTCGCCCACAAATGTTGGCTGATCTACTTATAAGTTTCATAACTTGTGCCCCCCTGAATACTCTAGTACTTTCTTGCCATCTAGGCAACTGTTCTATGCATAAATCCAAAGTCTAGGGTATTTCCACCTTTAGGTCTCCTTCTCACACCACGACCTATGGTCGGAATTCTTCCAATCTCGTAACTGTTGCCACTTTCGGTCATGTTGCCTGTACGAATTTTTCCTTGTAAGCACACCTATGCGATTCTTCTATCCTTTTCCTCCAGCTTTTAGCGAATATCTAAGCCTTACTTTGCAAACATATACAGAGCTTGGCAAGATGTCTCTTTGGGCTTCTATAGGTATATTGAAGTTCTTCGCTCGGTACTTTATTGAGCTTACGAATATTGTTATATCTTATTTCATAGACTCGGTTATCCATCTGTATGATTTTACTACATCTAGGTAGGTCATACTATGCTATAACTTCAGGTTACTCTCTCGCTTCTTATCATAGATGTATAAATCTAAGTCCTTCAATGCTTTCTTATTACTATTCATCTGAAGGATGGAATCCTTATCTCCTCTCATACGTTGGAACTTTATCCATCTATTGTTAATTCACCTTAACGTTGATCCATAATCTACCACAGTTAACTTGAAACGTCTTACATAATGCATTATCACTAGGGCTTACATCTCATTGAAGAATATCTGAAGTGACATTCCTGATCCTCTTAGAGGAGATACTATACTTCCATAACCATTTTATAGCATCCCAATGTTATTCATCTTGCGTGGGTATTTTAATACCGTACAATTCATGAAATCCCCCTTTTCTATTGAAATTATTACTCAATCGAATACCCAAACATCATCATTTATCTATCACAATTACACCCTTATTCTACTACTAGTGCAGCATTCCATCTCTCCTAAATACTACTAGTCTTAGACTCCTTTGATTTCATTCAGGCTATACCGAGCTTTCTATAACTTAGAGAAACCATCAGCTCTTCTTATTTTCATGGACTTAATCCTGAGGACTTATCCATTTTTGTTACCTTCTTATTCGCCTTTCCTTATCCTTACTCATGTCTTCTTAAAACCTTGTCACTCTACCATACTCTAGCTTGCGACTTACACATATTCATTTATACTACTAGCAACCTTCCTTCAAGTTGCTTACACCATATATTTCCTTGTGTTATTCTGGAACATCAAGCGAGACATTACATCGTCTCTAACTATTCTTTACTCTCTTGACTAAGGCTTTCGATACCTATAAACCATAGGCTACGTTTACCTAGAAAATGGTAATTACAATTAAATTTAATTTTGTGGTTCTAAAAATATCTAATCTATTTTTATGCTAGTTCTTTAGGAAAAAGATGCTAATTAAGAGATTAAAAAATGAGATAGAGCTTGTAGATATTATAATGATCAAAGAGAAGGGATGGAAATCGGAGCCTCGAGCTGGCATATACAGGCCTCGAGGTCGAGCCGGATGCTCGGCTAAGGGCAATCGAGGGAGGATTAACAATTATGAGAGCTACATTTGTTGCTCTTTATGATTAATAATGAGCAATAAATGAAGAATAATAAATAGAACACGATGGATATAAGCAATAAACGTAAGTAATAAGAACAAGAGAATATGTTAAGTTAGATAGCAGAGAGAATGTTCTTGTGTATTCAATATTAAGTATATTCCTCTTACAAAATGATAAAGAACCCTTTTATAGATCACGGGGGGCCTGGTATGGTACAAGTGCATTCATTACAAAGATATGAGATTGATACAGCTATTTAATGCTTCGATACGGGCGCACATCAGCCTGTAAACTTCCATCAGGTGCCTAGGGAACTCCCCATTTTTCTATGGCTGATGTCGATCCATATTGTCGCTGAGCCAAGAATTTTGGAAACTCTACGAGATCGCACCTCGAGCCGTGCCTCGGGATTTAGGAGGCTCATCTTTGGAGCCCTGAAATGACCAATAAATTGGTCCCTCAAATTTTACCGTATATAGATAGTTCTCGCATTTCCTAGAGTAAGATGATAGAAAACGGTTTTGAACTCTTGCACTCGTCATGATGTCAGTCTGTCAGGGAATTAAATACTATAACACAACGGCCACGCAAGGGTCGCTGTCAATACGATAATCAAATACCCACGAACCGTTATTGGTTTGATTTTTCCGCTGCCCATACGACTTTTATAAATGCCCCAATTACTTAGTAACTCACACTTTTGTGATTCCTTTAATCTTTCAGAGCCAAATCTATCTTCTTCTACGCCCCTCTTTCTTTTTTTCTTGGTTTCCTGCCTTCCTTCCCTAAAAAAGGAAAACTTTTGCTTGCCGTGGCCAGAACCTCCAAGACAGTGCCTTAGAAAGATGAAGCTGCCTCTTCATCTCGAACATCTAAGAATAAATCCAAGGGTAAGCCCAAAGTGGTTCCTATCGTCGAACAATGTACACCCACCGAGTTTGAAATTATGAAGGATTTTTCCATCGAGATACCTTTATCTATGCTGGGTCGATGCGAACACGTGTCCCGATTCATTAGAGTTGTGAAGGACGTAGACAAAGTGCTGGCGAACTGCCAATGGGAGAAGAAAGTGCTGGTTGAGATACCTAGCCCTAACGAGAGCATAAAGAACCATAAGGCCTGTTTTTTTATATATAGACATACCCGTTCACCTTGGGCCTTATCAATGCCTCGAACCCTTCTTCTCCGGCTATAGACCTGGTCATTCTTGACTTCTGTTGTAAATACCAGGAGACACTTGGCCAAATGTACCCCTCTTTCTGGAGGATAGTTTACATGCTTCGCTACTTTTCCAGCAAAGTCAAGGGTACGACTTTTACCCTTCCTCATCTGATCAGGCTATACTGCCCCCGTCTTTTTCGAGGCTTGATCAAGCTTCACCCTCGATCTTCAAAACACATTTTCTCGAGTATTGATGAGCACAAGGATCGGGGGTGGATGAGCCAATTTGTCGGAGTAAGGACCTCAGACATTATTCCGGCTGAATAGATGCCGTTGCCGGAGGAGTAGAACATGGAGCATAAGTGGCTCTTCTTTGAGTATGCTTTATTGTCTTCTTACTCTCTTCTAAAAAAACTAACTTTCCTTTTGTTCACGCAGCCACCCTTTGGTATCCCAAATCTGTTCCGGTCCTGTTGAGGTGGATTAGGGGATTAAATATTTCATTCCCCTATCTCTAGCGCTCTTGGTCTGAGTTGGCTATAACGCGGTGGGTGGCCAAGAATCTTGGTAAGCTCCTTTTTGCCGCCTCTATCATGTTTTCATATTTCTTCCCTATGTCCTCCATGCTGATAAATTTTGATTAATATGCTTGTGCAGGCCTTAGCGATGGAGTGCTGATAAGACCGCCTCCTACCGGTGATGGAGGGTCCTCCAAGCCTGATAAGGGTAAGAAGAGGAAAAAGGGGACGACTACTGAATCCTCTGTATAAAAGAAGCCCAAGTCTCGCAGGCCTAGAGCTGAGGTTTACGATGATGAGGATGAGGATGATGATGATAACGATAACCCTTTGGTGCAAAGGAAGTGGTCAGGCGTGGACGCCCCCCAAGTGTTTGTGCCGAGGCCTACTGAGTCGGGAACAACTGATTCATGTCGAACCCATGCTTAGAAGGACTTGGAGGAGGGTGCAGATACAGTCCCTAAGTCCTCGACAAGACACGGCACGGTCCCGACCGAGGAACTCGCTGTTGTTGGCTCCAAAGAGCCCGAGCTTGGAACTTTTCAAGGACAGGACTTGTCAATTAGGTTCTTTGACCTTCTGGGGGGCCTTAATTTGGGTCCCTGATTCTCACCCGGAGAGCTTAGAGATGCGCAGGACCCGAACATCGCCAAAGCGGGAGGCTCTCACAAGGGGGAAGGCGAGCTCAAAAACTTCCTCGATGGAGTTAGCGAGAACATTGGCTTTCACGCTCCCAATGCCATCGAGGAAGAGGAGGGGTGCATGCGACAGGTAATACCTTGACATATTTTGGCGCTTTCAAGTATTTTTCTTTGTTTCTCTGACTTCTTTGTTTTGTTATTGTTACACCTTCTTTTTCACTACACCCCCAGAAGGGTATAAAATAGGGGAGTTTTTCCAATTAAAGGACAATCGAAACGGGATTCATTATTTGAATATTTAGAGTTGCCACTTGGGAGATTTATGGTGTCCCAAGTCACCGGTTTGAATCCCGAATCGAGGAAAAGGTTTGACTCTGTTTAACAGTTCGCGAACCAAAAACCCGGATAAGGAATTCTATTAACCCGGGAGAAGGTGTTAGGCATTCCCGAGATTCGTAGTTCTAACACGGCCGCTCAACTGTTATATCCGGCTTAATTATCTGATTTTAATACAGTTTTAACCTATGTGCAATTTTAGACCTTTTACCAATTTTAATTAATTTTTAAGGAATATTTAATGTCGTTTAAAACATGTCTTTGGCTTGCGTCACATGAAATGCACCCACAATCCGGAACACTTTTTATTCGACATTTTGGGATTTGGATTTGGGTCACATGAAATGTGCACCCAGTTTTAAGAAGGTAAAATTATTAAAATGACGTGCCTAAAACAACTACGTATTTGCAACTTTGCTAGGGCCACGAAAAATTTCTAAATGGCATGCCTAGAGTTTTAAGGATCAATTAAAAACTAATTAAGCGAGGGTCATGCAATTTTTATTTTCGGCACGGTGCACCTCAATTAATTTCCTACATTAATTAGTTAATTTACTCTTACTAATTCGCGACATCAAATTACACCAACCATTTCGATTTGCATCTTTAACCACTCCTTAACTAGACAATTCGCAAAGATATCCAATTTTACACTAAGATAGAGACATTTGCGAGAATAACCACTTTTCACATTCTTGAGCCTTAGGACTGAGATACAAAATTCCAACAACTCAACTATATCTATTATCGCACTGCAATACCCGGATTCTGACAGATAAAATGAGTTTTGAACCACCTAGAGCAAACTTGCCTAATTAAAAAAATGTAATATTTAAATGCGAGTGATTTACCTCAAATAAACATGTTACTAACGTAAATGAAGAAGAAAAATAACGTTAATATTGAACCCAATTCACATATGAATAATATGACCAAAAAACTCAATTCGTTCACTGTCCAATTACCTAGATTCCTATTTCGTCCAAAACCAATTCCAACAGCCCAACTAATGTCCATTTTTTATACCTCTTGGATTAATGAACTAATGATCTAATGATTTAACTAGTGAAGAAGGTTTTCCAGTTTAAGCCCTAGCCAGAGCCCAACAATCTACTGTATTTTTTGTTATTAATGAATACATCCACTATCTCAATCCTGGGCCCAACGGTAGCCCAACATCGTTGTACAAATGTTAGCCCAATTCAGTAATACTGTATAATGGCAAGGCATGGATTCAAGGTCGAATCCCTACAGCAACACAAACAACTTGCAGGCCTTCGAGTTTGATTTTAATCATGCAGTTATACTTACAGCCCTTTAAAACAAAATTTGTATATCAACATGGACATCCCACCCCTGAACTCAATAACCAAATCCCATTTCAAGCAAATACGTATTCATTATACATACCAGATCCAAATATACTACAACAAACTAAGATATTCCTACTTAGCACATGTTTAAGGCCCTAAAACCTGGAATCAGCCATATCCACAAACATTACTAATATTCTAAACAACACGAATGATATGAAATGGAGTGAATATATCCAAATCCTAAGATAAGTGTACATTACTTTGAAGCATAGCATAAACAGAAAGATAAATAGGTAAAGCAACAACTGATTAAGATCAGACATTCAATATTCAAATATCAACACATTTTATTCCATTTTTTTCGACTCCCAATTGGAAGATCACATTTTTGAATTTCAGGGGTGTGTACCTGAAAATTAGAAAAGAAGGAGAAGGTAAGGAAATCAATAGCAACATCCAGACACACAGCTTCAGCAAGCCAATCCTTAAAACACTTGAATCCCAGCAGAATCCAACCAATTCCAAAATTCCAACTTCAACTTGTCTCAAAAACCTAAATGCAACAGTAAAGATTCAAAGAAACACTTTGAGAATGCAATTTAAATAAAACAGTATTTTCAGAGGATTTTCAGCTCTATTTCCGAGTACCAGCTACTAATTTTTCAATGTATATCAGTGTGTGTATATATCTAAATACTTTTCACTCAATACCCTGAATTTTCTCTATATCTCATAAGGTCTGAATGTCTGTGTTTCTCTCAATTTGCAGACTGTCTCTCTGTATTTCTGTGTCTATCTTAGTGTGTATCTCAGTGTATTTCCTCTCTTCTCACTTAATGCTCTGAATCCCCCCTCTAATGTGTGTTTCCCTCCCAGTTATATATTTTAGAAACTACCCCATTCCAGCCCCTAAGAGCACTAGACACTTGTAGTTTTAGCTTTTTAATTGTTCCTCCCATGTTACCCACTTTCCAGCTCCTAGAAGGGCACTAGACAGGGTGTATTTTGTACTGCTGATCCCCTTTTATTAATTTAATTCATTAGTTTAGTAGTACATTAACATTCAGTGTCAGCAGACCACTTAACTTGAATAATTCTTAAGTTCCAATTCCCAAACTAACCTTGAAAACCCTTATTAATATTCTGGGAACTCTAAATATTCACAAATTAAGGCTATTCAATCTTTTATATAAACAAAATTTACCAACAGACAACCTAATAGTTCTCAATAATAAAATTGAAACAATTTCAATCTTTCAACGAAATTAGCATGAATCAGTTTAAGAACTACTGTTATGCGAGTTTAAACTACTGATGAAATAGAAAACCAAACAAAACCAACAAACAATCTATAAATTCGAAGAACTAAAACAGAAAATCATAGAACAAAACTGACTAAATAAACATTCTAAAAAAAACTAAATAAAAATAAAAAGAAAGGAGTAGAGGAAGACAATATTATTAAAAAGGAAATATAAAAGACCCAAAATTTGGACACCTACCTCTGATTGACCCTGTCTTGAATTCAGACCTTCAATTTTGAATTTGAAGCCGAAATGTACCTTAATTGAGTGTTCTCGACTGAGAATACACAACTAAGGTCGATTACGACCTCAATCCTTCAACTATGTATTCGATCTTGGGGTTTGGGTTTTTAGGGTTCTTTGGTCCGAGCTTTGATCCAATATTCGAAGAGTCTGGCCATGATTCAAAGGATAAGGGTTAGGGATTTATGGTGAGGGAGGTTTGGTAGTCATTTGTTGTTAATTTGGGGCTAAGAGGAGGTGGCGCCGCCATCGGAGAAAAGGGGGAAAGGTGGAGGCTACTAGGGTTCCAAGGTTTTGATCTAGTATTCGAGAAGATCAAGCAACCTTTGAGGGAAACAGACTGGGGATTGGGCGCCGACCACCGCCGTAGGCGATTTTCGGAGCGGTGGCGGGTGACGGCTTTACGTTTGTCTTTGAAGGAGAGGAGAGACGGAGTGGTTTGAAATGGAATGGGGTTTGGGGGTGGGGGTTTGGTATATTAGAATTAGCCTTTTAATTGGGACCGTTGGATGAATGGAATCCAATGGTCCCGATCAAATGATTCACTAAAACGGGGTCATTTGGATGGTTCAGGGTTGGACCGGGAAATGGGAACGGGTTTGGGTTGTGTTGTGGGAGACAGACTGGACCATTTGATCTAATGAGATCAACGGTCCAGATTAACGTGACCAAAACGACGTCGTTTGGTCGACGTTGGGGTGGACCGGATTGGGGCGAATTTGATTTGGGCCTTTAGAATTAAATGTATTGGGCTCAAAATTTTGGTTGAATTATTCACTATTCTTTTCCTTGTATTATTCTAAGATTCTAAAATAAAAACCTAAATTTAAACTTTATCAATCTATACTAAAAATATTAATTAACTCTAAATAATAACTATCACAAATAATTAAATACCAAATCACACAGTTAAACACTAAAAATGCAAAGTGCATTGTTTTTTAAAAATGATTTTCAATTATTAAAACAAATAATTTACTATTTAACTCAAAATTATAAAATTAAATCCTAGATGTAAATGCTATATTTTTTATATCTTTCCATTAATTTACACAAATAAACGTGCACACACAAATGCAAACAATAGTTGAAAATATCACAAAATTACACACAAAAAAAAATTGTTTTATTTTGAATTTCTGGGAGTGATTCGTGTGAGGCAAAAATCACGTGCTCACAGCTGCCCCTCTTTGTCAGGAAACACGAAGAGTTTTCGTGCAAAGATAAAGTGAGCGGATACGAGTGATTTTTGCCCATTTGGAACTCCGTGTGAAATATTTTTGAAAAATTTGACCGAACCTCTGTTTCAAAGGTTTCCTACATATCCTTGGCTAAATAGGAATCAGGTCAATGTAGTTTGAGAATTCGGGTAACTGGGACTACCATGAAGCTATGCTTTATTGTTGTTGCTGCTGCTACTGCCTGCTGACCTCCTTATTACACCATGCTAAAAAAATAAAGAAGCTAGACTAAGCTATAATCTATGCATTACAAAGATTTATTCTCCAACTTGTTCTTGCGACTGTTGTGGCCTTGTTGATTTGTATTTCCTCCGAAGTTCCTTTGTTACTGACTCGAATTGTAGTGTTCTCTTTTCTTCAGGTGGATGCCTGATTGCTGTGCTCGAATTGTTTTCCTTTCAAAACATGAATCGTCTTCTTCTGACCATTGTTGCCTTCCCCTGGTTTTCCAAGTGGATGCATGACTTCAAAATTTACAACTATTGTTCCTTGTTCTCCAGGTGGACACCTGATTTTAACTACCTTCAACTATTGATCCTTGTTCTTCAGGTGGACGCCTGACTTTAACTATCTTCAACTATTGTTCCTTGTTCTCCAGGTGGACGCCTGACTTCAACTATCTTCAACTATTGTTCCTTCTTCTCCAGGTGGACGCCTGACTTGAACTATCTTCAACTATTGTTCATTGTTCTCCAAGTGGACGCCTGACTTCAACTATTGTTCCTTGTTCTCCAGGTGGACGCCTGACTTCAACTATCTTCAACTATTATTCCTTGTTCTCCAGGTGGACGCTTGACTTCAACTATCTTTAAAAATTGTTCCTTGTTCTCCAGGTGGACGCCTAACTTTAACTTTCTTTAACAATTGTTCCTTGTTCCCCAGGTGGACGCTTGACTTCAACTATCTTCAACTATTGTTCCTTGTTCGCCAGGTGGACGCCTGACTTCAACTATCTTTAACTATTCTTCCTTGTTCTCTAGGTGGACGCTTGACTTCAACTATCTTTAACTATTGTTCCTTGTTCTCCAGGTGGACGCCTGGCTTCAACTATCTTTAACTATAGTTCCTTGTTCTCCAGGTGGACGCCTGACTTCAACAATCTTTAACTATTGTTCCTTGTTCTCCAGGTGGACGCCAAACTTCAACTATGTCTAACTATTGTTCCTTGTTCTCCAGGTGGACGCCCAACTTCAACTATCTTCAACTATTGTTCCTTGTTCTCTAGGTGGATGCTTGACTTCAACTATCTTCAACTATTGTTCCTTGTTCTGCAGGTGGACGCCTGAATTCAACTATCTTTAACTATTGTTCCTTGTTCTACAAGTGGATGTCTGGCTTCAACTATCTATAACTATTATTCCTTGTTCTCCAGGTGGACGCCTGACTTCAACTATCTATAACTATTGTTCCTTGTTCTCCAGGTGGTCACCTGACTTCAACTATCTTGAACTATTGTTCCTTGTTCTCCAGGTGGACGCCTGACTTCAACTATCTTCAACTATTGTTCCTTGTTATCCATGTGGATGCCTCACTTCAACTATCTTAACCTATTGTTCCTTGTTCTCCAGGTTTATGCCTGACTTTAACTATCTTTAACTATTGTTCCTTGTTCTCCAGGTGGATGCCTGACTTCAACTATCTTCAACTATTGTTCCTTGTTCTCCAGGTGGATGCCTGACTTCAACTATCTTCAACTATTGTTCCTTGTTATCCAGGTGGACGCCTGACTTCAACTATCTTTAACTATAGTTCCTTGTTCTCCAGGTGGACGCCTGACTTCAACAATCTTTAACTATTGTTCCTTGTTCTCCAGGTGGATGCCTGACTTCAACTATCTTCAACAATTGATCCTTGTTCTCCAGGTGGACGCCTGACTTCAACTATCTTCAACTATTGTTCCTTGTTCTCCAGGTGGATGCCTGACTTCAACTATCTATAACAATTGTTCCTTGTTCTCCAGGTGGATGCCTAACTTCAATTATCTTTAACAATTGTTCCTTGTTCTCCAGGTGGATGCCTAACTTCAGTTATCTTCAACTATAGTTCCTTGTTCTCCAGGTGGACACTTGACTTTAACTATCTTTAACTATTGTTCCTTGTTCTCTAGGTGGACGCCTGACTTCAACTATTTTTAACTATTGTTCCTTGTTCTCCGGGTGGACGCCTGACTTCAACTATCTTTAACTATAGTTCCTTGTTCTCCAGGTGGACGCCTGACTTCAACTACCTTTAACTATTGTTCCTTGTTCTCCAGGTGGATGCCTGACTTCAACTATGTTTAACTATTGTTCCTTGTTCTCCATGTGGATGCCTGACTTCAACTATCTTCAAATATTGTTCTTTGTTCTCCAGGTGGATGCCTGACTTCAACAAACTTCAACTATTGTTCCTTGTTCTCCAGGTGGACGCCTGACTTCAACTATCTTCAACTATTGTTTCTTGTTCTCCA
>MU675277.1:7860-40448 GCA_026770625.1 Nicotiana glauca
CGGGGGGGGGTCTTTTATTTTGTTTTGAGCGTGGAGGATTTTTTCTATCGTTGGGGGAAATCTGGGGTTGAAGAGAGGGGAAATTAGATGGGGAGGGGGGGATTAGAATCAAGAAAAAATTAAAATAAAATTTAAAAAAACTATTATTAAGTTAATAAATGCGTCGGGTGGGCGAGACTAGCGCGGAACGAGGGCCGCCGTGCTAGTCCAGACAGTGTACTTGGCCATATGTGCGGCCATTAGTGCAGTCATAAACGTGGTCATAGCGCAGTTGCACTAGTGTTTGACAGCTGAGACAGAATCTTTGCCCATATGCGCAGCCAGTAGCACGGTGGGTAGAGCAGGCGCACCCGAGGGCACGGATTTCTTTCTTCATTTTTTCACCTGTTCTTTCCGCGTCCGATGGAGTTATCACCTGTCCAAGCTCACCTATTTAGGTTAGTACTTCCCAAACTCAAAATTAACAACTACTAATTATCATTGGGTTTCCTCCTAACCAGCGCCTTAGTTAATATCATGGCATGACGATTCCAACAAATCAATGGGTTGCTAGGGCCTGATTTAACGTCGCGGCATGACATAGATAAGTGCAGTTAAGGCTCGCTCGACCTATGAGGTTCAGTCAGGTGGATCTTTGACACATCCTTTGGTTCATTCATGTCCACATATAGTTTCAATCTCTGCCTATTGACTCTAAATGTATGAGAGTCTTTTTCTAAGGCAATCTCTAAGACCTCTGAAGGGAATACTTCAACCACTCGAAATGGTTTAGACCATCGTGACTTGAGTTTACCCGAAAATAGCCTTAATCTTAAGTTATAAAGCAATACCATGTCTCCGGGATTGAAATTTTGTACAACAATGTTCTTGTCATGCAACCTCTTCATTCTCTACTACGCCATTCACATGTTCTTTTGCATTGGCGTAAAAATAGCTGACAACCATAACATTCCCCTCGTTCGTCTCACTAATGAAGATTTGTAAGCCTCGCCTTACCAACTCAGTATACATATGAGGGCAACAGAGCTGGACCAACCCGATATCAATGCCCATTCCTGGTATCGGTTTCTTAGGGGCCTTATCCGCAAAGTGATTTTGAGCCTTGGCAAAGACAAACCTGCTACTATCAAAAGGACGAGCATGAGATGACCCGCACGCCTTGGATGATCCAGCTTGATTGCTGGAAGAGGCACCTGTGGTGTGGCGTTTCCTAAATGGAGCCATAGTACTCAATGCGTTTACTAAGACTTCACATGCACAATTGGTCACAATAACTCAATTATATTCACTGAGGCATTTAAACAAACACCTTGTGGGCATTATATACTCACACCGCATTTCAAGCATGTTGTAACTCAATACAACAGCAATGTCCCCAAAATCACCTACTAAGTTAAGCTACAACTCTACCAACCTTACCACCCACAATCACTATAGTATATGCTACAAATTTCTACTAAGAAAAAAAAAGCTACTACGTAAATAAAATAAATAAAAACAAAAATCTTGAAGAAAAAGAAAAATGGCACAAAGAAATCATACCTATAGTGAGAGATCTGGGGAGAAGTGAAGACGAGTAGGGGAGAGCGTGGCTTGAAACTTAGGGATGCTGGGTTGGGAATTTGAAGAAGAGAGATGTTGAAGAAGAAGGGGGTTACGGTTGGGGCTCGGGGGGGAGGGGGTCTTTTGTTTTGTTTTGAACGTGGAGGATTTTTTCTATCGTTGGGGGAAATCTGGGGTTGAATTGAGGGGAAATTAGATAGGGAGGGGCGGAATTAGAATCAAGAAAATATTAAAATAAAATTAAAAAAAACTATTATTAAGCTAAAAAATGCGTCAGGTGGGCGGGACTAGTGCGGTACGAGCGCGACTGTGCTAGTCCAGACAGTGTACTTGTCCATATGCGCGACCACTAGCGCGGTCACAAATGCGGTCATAGCGCAGTCGCGCAAGTGTTTGAGAGTTGAGGCAGAATCTTTGCCCATATGCGCGGCCGGTAGCACAGTGGGTAGAGCAGGCGTGCTCGAGGGCACGAATTTCTCTCTTCATTTTTTCACATGTTTGTTCCGCGTCCGATGGACTTATCACCTGCCCAAGCTCAACTATATTGGCTAGTACTTCACTAACTCAGAATTAACAACTACTAATTATCATTGGGTTGCCACCCAACCAGCGACTTATTTAATGTCGTGGCACGATAATTACAACTAATCAATGGGCTGCCATGGCTTGATTTAACATCGTGGCACGACATAGATAAGCGCAGTTAAGGCGCACTCGACCTATGAGGTTCAGTCAGGTGGATCTATGAGACATCCTTTGGTTCATTCATGCCCACATATAGTTTCAGTCTCTTGCCATTGGCTCTAAATGTATGAGAGTCTTTTTCTCAGGCAATCTCTACGGCCTCTGAAGGGAATACTTCGACCGCGCGAAATGGTTTAGACCATCGTGACTTGAGTTTACCTGAAAATAGCCTTATTGAGTTATAAAGCAATACCATGTCTCCGAGATTGAAATTTTGCTCAACAATGTTCTTGCCGTGCAACCTCTTCATTCTTTCCTTATACAGTCTCGTGCTTTCGAAAGCAAGATATCGGAACTCATCGAGCTCATGCAGTTTTGTGACTTTCGTTGTGCCCGCAGCCTCAATGTCTAGATTCAGTTATTTCATTGCCCACCAAGCTCTATATTCAAGTTCCACTAGCAAGTTGTAGGCCTTCCCAAGCACCAACTTATATGGTGACATACCAATTGGTGTTTTAAAAGCCGTTCCATAGGCCCAGAGTGCATCATCTAGCTTTTTCCCAATTAGTTCTTGTGGCATTCACAGTCTTGGTTAGAACACTCTTTATCTCTCTATTAGACACTTCGACCTTTCCACTGGTCTGAAGATGATATGGTGTTGCCGCCTTGTGGCGCACATCGTACTTCGCTGGCAACGTTTCCAAGGCTCGATTGCAAATGTAAGTGCCCCCACCACTGATAATAGCTCTGGGGGTCCTGAAATGGGTGAATATGTTCTTCTTCAAAAACCCCACCGCCACTCTTGCATCATTGGTGGGAAGTTCTGTAGCTTCCACCCATTTGGACATGTAATCTACCGCAACAAGTATGTACTTATTGCCAAAATAGCTGACGAAGGGGCCCATGAAGTCTATCCCCCAAACATAAAATACTTCAACCTCTTGAATTGTGTTCATGGGCATCTCATGGCGACGGGAAATGTTCTCGGTTCGCTGACATTTATTATAGCCCTTCACCCATTGATGTGTATCCTTAAACATTGTTGGCTAGTAGAACCCGACTTCTAGCACTTTTGTTGTTGTCCCGACCCTACAAAATGCCTGCCATATGCCGATGCCTGACATTCCTACAAAATAAAAGATTGTTCTAACTCGGGGACACACCTCTGGATCATATTATCAACACATATTCTAAACAGATAAGGTTCATCCCAGTAATACATGCAGTAGTCACGATAAAACGTTTTCTTTTATATAAAGGAAAGGTCATAGGGAACTATACTACTTGCCAGGTAATTTGCAAATTCTGCATACCATGACACTTTCTCAAGGCTTGTAGCGAGTAGCTGCTTGTCTGGAATGGTTTCCAGAATAGCTTCAATCTCAACTGAGTTTTCAGCTCCTTCAAGTCGTGATAGATGATCAGCGACTTGGTTTTCTGTGCCCTTACGGTCACGAATTTCGAGTTCGAACTCTTGTAGTAACAGCACCCAATGGATCAGGAACGGTTCGGACTCCTTCTTCTCAATTAAGTAGCTGAGAGCTACATTATCAGTATATACAATTACCTTAGAGCCTATCAGGTATGATCTGAACTTGTCGAATGCAAACACTACAGCCAGCATCTCCTTTTCATTCATAGTGTAGTTTAGTTGGGCTCCACTCAGCATTCTAATGGCATAGTAGATTGGGTACATTAGCTTGTTTTTCTGCTGTCCCATCACTGCTCCCACTACATAGTCACTGGCGTCACACACGAGTTCGAATGGTTGCTTCCAGTTGAGGGCGGCAGTAATGGGTGCTGTGACTAGCCGCTTTTTCAACTCCTTGAATGCTACCCTGCAATCATCAGAAAACAAGAAAGGGTGATCTTTTTCTAACAACTTACAAATAGGGTTGGCAATTTTTGAGAAGTCTCTTATGAATCTCCGGTAAAAATCGGCATGCCCGAGGATGCTCCTAATTGCCTTGACTGAAGTGGGGGTGGCAGCTTTGCTATCATATCAACATTAGCACGATCCACCTTGATTCCCTTACTTGATACCCGGTGTCCCAAGACTATGCCCTCTTGTACCATAAAATGTCACTTCTCCCAATTAAGTACCAGGTTAGTCTCAATACATCTTTTCAACACTCGGGTCGGATTTATAAGGCACTCGCCGAATGAGTTTCCGACCACTGATTCCATGAACACCTCTATTATGTCTTCTACCATGTCGGTGAATATGGCCATCATACACCTTTGGGATGTGGCGGGTGTATTGCATATGCCAAAGGGCATCCTCCGAAAAGCATAAATGCCATATAGGCAAGTGAAGTAGGTCTTCTCTCTATCCTCTGGTGTAATGGAGATTTGATTGTACCATGAGTACCCATCTAGAAAATAGAAGTGAGACCTCCTTGCCAATCTGTCAAGCATCTGATCAATGAAGGGAAGGGGAAGTAGTCTTTTTGGGTGGCTAGATTTAATTTTTTGTAGTCCATGCAAATTCTCCAGCTTGTGACAGTTCTTGTAGAGATCGGCTCATTGTTATCATTTTTTACCACTGTCATGCCACCCTTCTTTGGAACACATTGCACCGGGCTAACCCAGTTGCTGTCAGAGATTGGGAAAATGATTCCCGCATCCAAAACCACTAAATCACTTCTTTCTTCACCACTTCCTTCATGTTGGCATTTAGCTTTTTTGGTGCTCCCTAGAAGGTTTTTGTCCCTCTTCAAGCAGAATTTTATGCACAATATGTCGGGATGATCCCCTTAATGTCTTCCATGGTCTACCTAATGGCAGTGTTGCACTCCTTGAGTACCTGCAAAAGTTGTTGTGCCTGCACATCTAAAAAACTAGATGAGATAATAACAGTTAATGTGGAGTTAGGTCCTAGGATCTCATACCTGAGATGGGCGGGCAGTGGCTTCAATTCCATCTTTGTGGTTCTTTTATTGATGGCTTGGCTGGTGGAGTTTCTCTGTTTTCTAAGTTCAGAGGCTCGAATTCAAGAGTTCTATCGCAAAACCCTCTGCCCTCTAAAGCCAGCACCCATGCTGCCAATCCTTCCCCATTCACCTTATCTAAATTAACCAGACATTCAACAAGAGGATCCTCAATAGTTAACGTCTCATCATCAGCTTCTATGATTACATCCACGACATCAATAAGAGAACAATTGGCAAATTCACTTGGTCGCCTCATAGATTTCTGCACGTTGAATGTTATCTCCTCATCGTTCAACCTCATCTTGAGCTTCCCAGTCTCACAATCAATGAGATCTCTCCATGTGGCCAAGAATGGCCTTCCTAAAATTATGGGAATTTCTTCATCTACCTTGCAATCTAGAATCACAAAATTAGTAGGGAAAACAAATTTCCCTACCTGAATCAACACATCATCCAAGATACCAGATGGTCTTTTAATGGTTCTGTCTGCCAGATGCAATAACATAAAAATGGGTCTAGCTCTTCCAATCCCTAAACTCTTGTATATCGCCAGGGGAATAAGATTTATGCTAGCCCCCAAGTCACAAAGTGCCTTGGCAAAAGCAAAGTTACAAACGGTGCAAGGAATTGTGGAACTCCCTAGGTAAGACAACTTCTCCGCAATTGGTCTAGTCACCACAACATTGTAGGTCTGAGTTAGTGTCATTATGGCCAAGTCCTGGAAACTAAATTTTTGGGACATCAAGTCCTTCATCATTTTTGCATAACCAGGCATTTCCTTCAAAGCATCAATCAATGGAATATTTACCTGGATTTGTTTTAGTATCTCCAAAAATTTCTTGTACTGCTCCTCTTTCTGGTACTTGGCGAGTCTCTATGGGAATGGTGATGGAGGTCTCTTCTTCCCAATGATTTGGGTATTCTCTTTGTCAAACACCACCCCAACTACCAGTTCCTAGGTTGTCTCAACTTCTTTATCAGCCTTAATCTGTGTGTTATGTTCTTTCTAGGTAGGATGCACTGTCACCTCTGTCAGTTTCGTATAATCAGCTAGCTCAATGGGCACTGGTACAAGTGTCTTAACCTATCTGCTTTTTTGGGAACTCTCTTGCTCCAAGTCTAAGTCTCTGCCATTATGTAGACTCACTGCCATTAGGTTCTTCGGGCCTTGATCTTTTGGATTTACCTGCGTGTCTGCAGGCAATGTCCCAAGAGGACGATTATTCAAAGACATCGAGATCTGGCCCATCTGCACTTCAATATTCTTAAAAACTGACTCATATCTACTATTTCACTCATTTTTGCATTTGACACAATAACCTGCTACATCATTGCCTTGAGTCAAGCAAACCCTTCTTCTTGTCTTCCACCATGCTGCTGCTGAGGAGGATGATAACCCTACTACTTATTTTGGTTATTATATCCTTGTGGCCTTTGGTAGGGCTCCATATTATTGTGAGGTCTCATACTTTACATGTTTCCATTGTTAAGTTGTCGCTGGACTGGCCTGTATGGCTGATTTTGTTGTCCCAGTTCTGACCACCTTGTCTCTGGCACCCATAATTAGACACATAATTCATGTCTTCAGGGTAGTGATGATGATCACTTTTTGCATTCCATTGGTTACCAATTAGCTGACTAATGCAAGATGTGCATAGGCCCCCATTGGTAGTATCAAGAATGTGTACCTGCTACTTCTGCCCTGACTCTTCCACCTTTTTGGTGAGTAGACTCATCCGTGTCATTACTGTGGCCATGTTTTCAGCAAGAGTGTTAGATGGATCTGAGAGCACTAAGTGAATTACTAGAGTGATAGATGCATTGTCCACCCCGAATTTTGTGCCATCTTGTCAAGAAAACTCTGGCTTTCTCTCCATGTTTTGCTCAAAAATGCTCCACCAGCTGAAGCATCAACATTACCCTTCACGCTATCTACCAAACCCATTAAAACCATTTCCCCAACATCTGATCTTGAATACCGTGGTATAGACATATAACCAACACCCATTTGTTGTTCCCATGTTTCTTGCAGTGTCTCCATTGATTTCTGTTTGAAACTCAAAATTTCATCAATTTGTTGAGCAGTCTTGTTAGGTGGATGAAACTTGTTCACAAATTGCTTGACTAACTCCTCCCAAGTCATTATGGAATTAATGGGGAGTGAGTATAGCCATGTCTGGGCAGCTCCTATCACTGAGAATGGAAACAACAATATTTATTGCTTCCTGAGTTACGTTGGGCTACCTTTGAGTTTTGCAGATTGATAGAAAATTCTTCAAGTGTTGTTGAGGATCTTCGATGTGTGACCCCAAAAATAGTCCCTTGTTTTGCAAGAAGTGCAGCATGTTGTTCATAATTTGAAACGATTCAGGCTGTATCTGGAGGACTAAAATTGTTGTGGTAAAATTCTCTATTGTGGGTTGTGCCCAGTCATATAAAGCAGTTTCTAGCATAAGAGGTGTCACTACCGACGCTACTGGCGCAGCTGGGTCTACCATGTTATCCACCATGTCTGGTTCGAACTGTTCAGTTATTTGTTGTTATTGTTTGTTTTTCCGGTTGGTCCGATTCAAGGCCTTGAAAACTTTCTCGGGATCTGATAATGCTTCAAATACTTCACCAGTTCTCGATGAGCTTCTAGGCATGCATCTGTACAACCAAGTCAACAAATGTAAAAATTTCAATGTATAGATTGGAAGTAAAGAATACTGACTACACTAAGAATTTTTGTATTTCTTTCAATTGTAATTGACAACACCATTAATTCCCCGGCAACGGTGCCAAAATTTGATCACGCACAACTACGCCTTATAAAAAGGACAAAGCGGTCGCTGCAAATATAATCTGAGTATTTAGCCCAGAGTAGAATCCTCAAAGAATTAACCTACCAATTACTTTTGTTAGACTCACTAAATTTTTTGTAATCAATTTACCAGATATTTAAATAACAATTGGTGATGGATAAACTAAATATAACAGAATATAAGCAAGTAAACTAACAACTAACTATGATTGAGTTGTAAACAAATAAGAGAAGGATCTAAGGTTATGATTTCCTTTATTGATGGAATCCCTTCCTGTTATGTTTCACATAAATTTTTTTAATGGTCTCTATCGATCATGACCACTCTTATTACTGCAAATCTCTCCTGAGTAATCACGACAATTTACTAGACGCACTCTCCCGAGTTACGCTAGCTGGCTTTTAATACAACTCACTTTAGATCGCACCCAAGGCTTCGTTATCCCTAATCTCGCCTTTAAACCCTCGGTTATTGATCCCTCATATATTTTGGGAGTGGTGTTATTCAACAATTATATAAATATTCACTCTCTCTCGAGTAATACTTACTAAATAGGCATAGCTAAATGAGCATCCTATCAATTAATTACAACAAGAACGTAGTTGAACAAATAGAGGTTAAATCGGGCAAACTATAATAACATAACAAGAAGTTCAACCTTCAATAGGTTCCATCAAAACCCTAGACTAAATATTTAGCGACTCATAATAGTGTTCATCATAACAATAGCAAAATTCATCACAAATGATAAAATACAAAAGGAAGAAAGGAAGAACTCGATGTTGAATTATCCTCGTTGCCTCTTGCCTCTCCTTTCCTTCAACTAAGCTGTAAAAACCTTGATAATATCTCTTTGGGCGAGCTGGACCTCTTATATATTAAGTGGAATTACCCCCAAACTTGCAAGTTTACCCCTGAATCATATTTTTCCGAACGCGCAAATGGGCATGCTACTGAACGCGCATATTGCATAGTATTCTGCCTCGAACTCCTAGGCTAGCGGGGTCGCACTAGTGGGCGCGCTAGTGGATTATCATTTCAGCTCTTCTGTTCTCTCTTCTTTCAATGTACTCAGATCCGAGGGGCTTGTCTTGCTTTAATTATCTCCAAATACAGTCCTAAGTCCTCGTACACGCAACTCGTTCCTACAAAACATGAAATTCACAATTAGAGCCAATTTATCATCATTTAACTATCCTACAACAATGAAACATAGTCAAGCTGGGGCATAAATAATCATCAAATTACATGAATCTAGCCTGTATTAGTAATGTAGGTTATAACAATAAGCATCTTTTAACTGAAAGTCGTATCACTACTTCGACGAGTTTAGATAAAATACTTACCAGTACATGTGGTCGGTTGTATTGATACTACACTTCTGTACGATGTGTACAAATTTATGGAGTGGAGCTGCTGGTGATGTCAGGTGCTAATTCGGAATATGTTCACTCATTCCGGGTATAGCTGCCTCTTGTCCTTGGCAATTTAGGTTTTACTATTCTGTTTATGTATCATTCAAACAGAACGTATATTTGTTCGTACCAGCTTTGTAAATTCCAAGTCTTAGAAGCGCATGAGTCATACTACCAGGTCATGGGTAAATTGCAAATGTTCAGTTATCTATGCTTAATTTTCTTATAATCTCTGTTAAGTTATATTTTCTATTAGTTGGATTACCCAACGGGTTCAGTTAGGTTCAATCACGACCAGGGATTTTTGGATCGTGACAACTGTTCTCTTGTGGATATATAAACTTAATGATTCTTTTCCAGATGTGATGAAGGGGTTGTTGTTGTAATCTTCGTTAGTTAAAGACCATCGAAGGTTCAATTCTTCTTTCTCCTTAATGTTATTGTTCAGTTATTTGTGAATGCAAGTAAAAGCAAAAATTGTTTGAATTAGTTTGTATGTTTGCTTCATATACTATCGCCCCCGTTGTTTGGATTAGAACTTGGTTTTCGATCCATGTATTGTTGGCTCAAGGAGGACTATTTGATTCCGGATTGAATCCGGATCCTTTTGGTTGTTGTTTGTGCCACTGTTGAGCTGTGATGATTGATAATTTGTTTGAACCAAAATTGGTAATTTCCTAGTATAGGAGGGAACTCGTATGAATATACACAACTTGAGGGATATGTAATTGGGGTACATGCTTTTCACATTTGGACCGTATGGAGCATTCTATGAAATTAAATTTGAAAATTGATGATAAGGGGTGGTAACTGCATTTGGTTTTTGAGGTTTAGTATTGAAAAATTTGTTTTCTTTCATCAGATCTTTATCAAGTGTTGGTAGTTCTTAGCTCTAGTTTTATCATTTTGTCGAATCCCTTCCTAATGTTGGCTCGTTTTGGTTTTTGTAACTTTTGAAGTATAAGCTGACTGGATGTGATTTTTTCACAGGGTATGGTTGTAAATTAAAGAATATCTTGTATGGTGCCGTATGTTTATTTATGTGAACTCAGGAATTGTTTAGGGTTTTTTTGGAATATGAAATACTTCTAGTAACTAAGTTTATGCAAATATACCTCAAGCTGCTCCTGTAATCTTTTCTGAACTTCAATCTGACTCATTACTGCCTCTACTACTGGAACATCTCTGTTCAGATATTAGTGAGAATACTTGGATGTTGAATATTGACTGTTGAATTTTTTGAGTTTTTGTTCTACTCTATGTTTTGTTGGATATTGTTTATAAAATGAATTGAATTAGATGTTGTTTATGAAATGAATTGGATTGAATGTTGAATTTTGTATTTGAATGCTTAATTGTATTAGTCTTGTGTTGGTGGTTGTCATTCTATTTGGCAGGAGGCGTAGTTCTAAAAATAGATTTGGTCATAAAAATATTTTCCAAAATTTCCACGGATTTCCCACCAACTTCGTGGGAATTTTTCCTATATTTTTTCAAGAATTTCAATATTTCCCACTAATATTCGCGAGAATGTTCATAAATTTATTTCCAGGTTATGCATATTTCCCACTGCTTTCATGAGTAAAACAAAAAAAAATAACTAATTTATTTCATAAGATGCTTCGAATCTCATTGTGTACTTTGAAATACCCTTTTGTTTCTTTTTTCCAAAATATAGTTCATACTCGTTGCAAGTGCCATTCTGTATATCTCTGCCTCGGCTCTTCTTCCTCTTGCATAAACTTCCCACTTTAGTTGGAGTTTATTACTCCATTATTAAAGTATTATACATAGTCTAGAAATAGTCTATTTATGACTTTTTTTTTACTTAAAAAGAATAAAAGAATTTATAAATAATTGAAGATTAATGTGTTTAGTCATATATCAAGGACCAAAATCAAAATATGCCAATAATTAAGAAATGCTATTATTCCATTCCAAAGTACACAATTGTATAATTAAAATTCATTTCAATAGGCAATGCATGTACAATAAGGTGTCAAATTATCTGTCTGGGAGTTGGGTAGATATTTGTCAACAGGTGTTATTACTCATTCCCAAAATTGATTACATAGTTGTTAAATGATATAAACCCCCAAAATATTGGCTTAAGGTTAATACCGATGGAAATAAAGACGCGGAAGGAAATTCGGGTATTGGTGGCATATGTAGAGATCATAGGGGCAAGCTAACTATGGCGCCTGCTTCTTCAATTGGCAGAACAAGTAGCAACATGGCTAAAGCTAGTATAGCTTTAGAGGGGTGGAATGGTGTAGTCGCAATGGTTGCAACAACAGTATACTGGAGTGTGATTCCCAACTTGTGGTTGATTTGATCAATGGTAAATCAAAACCTCCTTGGAAAATGCAGGGCATTCAAGACATTGTTGGTCAACTCAATTGTGCTATTCGCCATTTTTATAGAAAAGCTAATCAAGTTGCGGATGCATTAGCAAAATGGAGCATTGACAATGAAGAACTTATTTTTTCCCATCATGCTCTTCCTACTTCTGGAGTTGGATCTTATAGATTGGATTACATCCAAATGGTGTCACTAAGGCATAAACATAGGAAGAATATCTTTTTTGTGAAGAGTTTTTGTTGATTGGTAGGTTATTGTATATGCAATGGTGTATATGCCAAACTGCACATCGCACTTTTGTTTTTGTATGCAATACATAAGGGGCAGTAAATAGTTAGTAAATAGAGGTAGTCGTTGCCTCCTTTGTGCGAGGTAACAATATAGGTTCCCTTCATATTTTTGTACTCTTTGTTGGTTGAATGATAGGGCCATGCCACCAAACGACGTAATTGATATATAAAAAAGTACAATAAGAGGTGAGCGGAAAACAACCTTATTCACCAACTAAGTCCCCTCAATGACTGTTCATCAATAAAAAGATAGGTGCATGGTGGTGCAGAGATGTCCCCGAGATCGAAGAATAAAGAACTCGCTTAAGTGAAGTTTGATAGAAATAATATTTTAGCTTCAAATTCGAGTTAAACTGAAATAAAACAAGTTGATATGTAATAACAACTTAAATGTTGTAATTTTAAAGGGTTTACTCCCTCCATTGCACTTAATGTGGCAAGGTTAGGAGTATGAGGGTCAAATTTCTTGATGTTAGCAGTGGATTTAGATATAAATTCTTTTAGTTTTTAATTTAAAATAAAATTTACGTATTTACTCGAATTTTTAAAAAAAAATGTATAAATCATAATAATTTATAGTTCAAAATATTGGTTAAATATTTGAAAAATTGAGATCAAAGAAGAACCCTTTGACTCTCCAAATAAAACAAGGGAAATGAAGTACAATTTAAATATTAGCTTGGTGATTCATTTTGCTGACATCTGATCTTCTTGTATCCAACTCCAAGGATGACGTAGTTTTCATTGTTGCTCTTTTTCTAAATGTATATAGGAAATTGGATACGTCCACTTTCTCTCATTTGTATGACATTACAGCTGAGTTGGTTCCGATATTTTGATTCATTATTTTTTTTTAACTAGTAAAAATCAACCACTTTAACTAAGAAAAAGAAAAGGGAGATCGTCAGGCGGCGCGGCCAGCCATTTTAGAAGTTTTATTTGGAATATTCCGAGGTTTTCTTCAGATGATGTTGTTATTCTTCTTGTTCATTTAATTTCCTTTACTAAATTAATATTAACGTGTTCATAAAAATACAAACTTAAATTAAATAATCACCCTTTTTTTATAATATTAGCATGATTGTATGCCACGAACAAGGAGATGTAGAAAAAGAGGAAATGAACAAAGACTTTATTTCGACGAGCTGATGCATGCAGCTAAAATATAGAGAACATGATTGGATCTTTGACTAATTAATAGCTGGAAATAATATAATAATCAAGTCTAGAAATATTGGTGAGTTCTGGACTATTTATAGATACTAGTGTCTCTTTTTTTTTTAATACAATATATATAATAAAATAATAAGCGCATACATATTAGAATAACATTTGATTTAGTTATAATTTACAGGTTTAATATAGTAGAACCTAGTATTCTCGCATAACCTTTAGAATCTTTATTTAAAAAAAGTCAAAAGGCATATTCCTAATAAAGTCTATCTCCATTCTTCTAGCCATCACGTTATCAATTAAATTTTGTTATATCTTCCTTTTGAATCTTGATACCTTCTATAGACATGTTGAAAAAACTATTTTTTTGATGAACTTGATCTTCTCTATATCCTTCAACCATAACAGTATCAATTGCGCTTTGGAATAATTGATTTTTCAAAGTTGATTGCTCTTTTCTGAAATATTCATGTCTCACTTTTTCTATTTTAATGTACATGTAACGCATAAAAGCTGTAGCTTCGTCATATAGACCTATAAGTAATATTTATTTGTACGTCAATAAGAATCAAGTAAGAAAAAATTATGAAAAACGTTCCATATATCCCATGTACTGTTTAAAATTATTTCATATGTTATTTTTTAATAAAATCTTAGAGCTTAATGTCTTTCTCAGGTGACCACAGTTCTTCCTCACATTAGCCTTATTACAATAAGGAGCTCTCCTTTTAGATTAATGCAATAAAGAAATATTTATAAGATATGAAAACAAATTAAAATAGAGCTTAGATAAAGAGGAAAGGATAAAAAAAATTGATACATTTATTAAAATGACGGAGTTTAGTATTACTTTGTCCCTCTACTTTATTGGAATAATCCATATACAGTAAAAATGTATTACCTCAATTTGTAAAAAGTATCTTGTCTATATAAATATAATTACTCATGGAATGCAACAAACTAATATATGTGTGATTATATCTTTTTTTAAATATGTATTGGAACAAACTAATATATGTGTGATTATATCTTTTTTTAAATATGTATTGGATCTAGTCTGCACACGAGTACAAAGCACTTAATAACAAAGTTATAAAGTTATATGGCAACATCTTTCACCACACATTCATATTCTAGAGCTGTTTATGTTACGAAAAGTTTTAGTACACATCTTCTCGATACTTTATTTGAGTTGTCTTGGCATCTTATCCTTTGTCAGGTTACTAATTCTGGGTTAAGTCATCTCAGGATTAAAAATAGTATTGGATTACGTATACATGTCTGAGGGTAGAATAATAATCCCAGGATAAAGCAATAAAATTGACAATCCTAGAATTAATATAACATAGCCAACAGTCAATAAGAAATAATATCAATATAACTAATCTCAGTATAATCTATTTGAGTATAATTAATTTCAATATAACTAATCTCAGCATAACTAGTCTTTAAACCAAACGACCCCTTAGTGTTTCAACTAAACTTACATGTGGAGTTTTTCCTTTTATAAGGAGTTATTTCACTCTTGAACTTTTTGTTTTGGTAAAGTCATATTTCATAAATGTTTAGATATTGTTGACCTCTTCATGCAAAAAAATAAATATAGCATCTGAAAAACAAAGTTATAGTTTGTAAAAATATTTTTAATTATTAAAGGCAACAACATTACCAATGGTGAGACTACGTATTCCCAATATCATGTTAGAATAGTATTTTAAAAAAATTATATTTGAATGCAATATTAAATTTGTAAGGGAAAAATAGCAATTTTCAAATGCAAGTTTTTTCAAAATAGATACCAAAATTTTAAATGTTTGTTCCACACCAACACCAAATTTGTAAATAATTGTAAATATTTTATTTGAGCATTCATATTTTTTCCTGATCCAATGTAAATTTATAGAAACTTTGCAATGATTATTGAAAAAATAGAAAACTTAGTAATAATTGTTTGACTCAAAAGTTATCAATATACTTTATAAGCTTAAAAACAATCGAAAAATAAATAGGAGTAAATCGTAATCAAATATAATATATCCTAGAGACAAAAAGATGAAAATATTGTAGTAGATCTGGTAATAAGAACTTGAGAATGAATGTTCGTTAGATGTAGAGATAGAGAGAGAAATAGAAGAAAGTGAGAGAGTTGTATTCTTTGATAATAATATTGATGCCCTTTTACAATGGAAATGTCTCATTTATATAGCAGGAGGTCTTTCTCGAAATAATCATAAAAGTACAAATAGTCGACGTCCCCCTAGCGAGGACGCTGAGTTTTAGCTGGCATCGCCTTTGTCCTCACGCTCAAGTCGTACCCTTACTTCAGTAGGCGAATATTCACTGGGCGTACCCTTCGGCGTCGAGACATTGAGGGCCAAATTTGACCTCATACAATAATCAATCTTTATAACTTGAGATAGAAAGTCAACTAAGCACAAAAATTGGTGAAGCCTTTTGGGTCTAATCTCACGGGTGGAAGAAGAAACCATTGTTTTTCTATTGTAATGGTTGTTGTAGCACAATTTAATTGCTTATACAATTGAGTTCGCATATAAATTCAATTGTGAACCTGTCTTGAAATGCAATTTAGATATGAACAAATGGGGTTCATATTATACTGATGCCTAGTTAAACATCTAAGTATGACTAATATTAATCAAGAAAACTATAGTTAATCACCAATTAAAATATGACTTTACTATTCAGTTAATTATAGTAGCACGATGGAGTATATACATACGATCAAATATTATATTCATATTTGAATATCCAATAAAGATTAATTTCTTACAAAAATATATCGACCATCATATCTTTATTTGGTCAGTCTACAAATCTAACAACAACTAACAATCTTTTTAAAATAATCATACATTTGAAGATCAAAGGATAAACACATAAACAGGTCATGGTTCTCAAAAGACAAAAAAAAAAGAATTTACCAAGAGATTTATGTGGTTCTCAAACTGGGATAGTCATCATCGTGGAATATAATAGAGAATTGACTTGGACTTACACTTGAACCAGAATAGAAAAAAATGCAAACAATAGAGCAGAAAGATAGAAAATCAACCCGTTTGAAATGATATAGAAATAGCGTTGCAGAGGTGCACCATCTTAACCGGGATTGAACTAAATGTTATGGCTTGAAAAAGTATCAAAATTGATAATTGAAGAACAAGAGAGAAAGTACAAATACTGACAAGAACAAAGAGGTTAAGAGGTTTTATGTTACAGATCTTCTTTGAAAGAGCGCATCTCTTGACATGGATAAGTAATAATGAAGTTTTCTGAATCAACACATCGATTCGTATGGGTAAGCGTAGGTTTGGGATGTTTCTGCGCTAGGATTTTTAGGTAAGGTAATTAGGTTTTTTATTAAGAAGGGTATAAAAGTAATTTGACTTTTTAAATTTGGGGTTCCTGTTTTTAATATAATATAGATATAAGTAATTAATAATATGTATAATATACAATGGATACATAACTGGTGTTTAACCAACAAAAGGGATTTCGATCAAAGCTTATTTTAAGAAGAACTCGGGTTACTGATAATCAGATAAAAATATGAATAAACGATGTAAAAAATAGCTGAGTAGAAAGCAGAGTAAATCAATATATTCCAATAGTATTTCGTGTCCTTACAAATAACCAGTCTTCCCCTTTTATAGTTATTTCTAGGTGATACTTTTTGTTTCTGTCATAATAGAGCCATTATAGGCAATGAATGGCATTTAATGCAACGGTATAATTGGTAATCATTGTAATTCAATGCAGATTCTATAACATTTTCCGTAATTAATGCTTATTAATTACTGACAATTCGTATCCGTACTCTTTTTTTGCTATCAGGTTCATTTCCTGACCTTCGAACATGAAGAGGTCCGACCGAGCATTGAATCTCTGCCCGTGCCTGTTGTAACTGATGTCTCTTTAACTATTCTTTGCTAATTATCACCCTTTGACCAGTCCACGTGTCGTGAGTCACTTTTCAATCAATTCTATATACAACTGGGTTACCTTATCTCCTGATGATTTCATCATAAAATGAGCATTATCAGATTTAACTAGCTAGCTGGAGATCAGCAATACTCTCGAGTCCAAGTTTGCTTATCAAGAAACAGGCGTTCAACTCCGTCCTTTCTTGAATGGCGCTTATTACAAAGAAAGTCATTGCACATATACGAGATCTCAACCTTCTACGACAGTTTGATAAATGTTGTTCCATAGTCGTTTTTAGACGCCGTACTACATTTGGAACGAATGACTTAACAAAAGACAAAATTAGAAGGAAAAAAAGGACAAAGGTTGTACGTGTGCATATTCTCAAAGTAAAGCCTAACGGCCTTAAAAAAATCACAAAAATCTCTTTAATCGTTTGTGACAACTTCAGGACTCGAAAACTTGACAAGAAGAGATCTGGTGCAGTTAGCAGCTAGAGCTCAATAGAAGTTAATAAAGGCTTTGTAAGCTGTCATGGATCGACGACAGGTATTAAAACGGGTCAAAAAAACCATGCAAAAAAAAAAAAAAAGATACTATCAGAATACAACATTTGATATTTGAACCACCTTTTTGCCACTATAGTAATAATTACTCTAATGAAAAAAGGGATTAATAAATGTATATACATACAAAGAATTTATTTCTATTCTATTTGCATAGTATAGGGGATCAATTAAACTCTCTTTATATATCACATGCATGTGCCTTACTATCCGTGCATATAATAAGTTAAATTTAGTTTCAATCAGCAGAAAACAATCTTAGTAATTAGGCAAAACCAAAACTGTTTCCCACGGAAAACCCAAAGGCTATGGTTTCCCAAAACAATTGTCTCTTATATGATTTTGGGATAATAATGAGCTAAAGAAAGCAGTAAACTATTACTGCTCTTTGTTGACCTGACACAATTGCCATTTATAGCGCAATCATCAACCTTCAGCTATATGCATGTTGACGAAAGTAAAAGCTACTAGCTAGTAGTGCGTACTTTGGTTTTCCAACTTATATATAAAGCAACAGCAACCCATTTTCAGAACAACAGAAAAGTTATTACTAATACTAAGTACGTACTTAGTAGCTAAACCTTAATTAAGAACAAGTTTCTCTGCCGTAATGGAGTCCATAAGATTGATAAAACCGAGTCTGAAACCGATTCAAACTAAGTCAAAATTAGCCATGGAAGCAGCTGAAGAAGAGCCATTGAGTCCATCAGCAAGGTTATTTCACGAGCCCAACTTCAACGTCCACGTTTTATCCATAATGGGCAGCAAATCAAGAATCAATCCTCAAGTTATCAAAGAGCAGTTGGTCCATACTTTCGTTAAGCATCCTCGTTTTTCCAGCCTCCAGGTACGAAAATTGTAATATTTGACTGAAAATATTTAACCTTCACTTTTAGTCCAATACATAAATTACTCCCTCTATTTCATATTAAATGAGTTACTTTCCTTTTTAATCTGTTCCAAAATAAATGACACATTTCTAAATTTGGAAATAATTCAACCTTAAACTCTTCATTTTGCCCTTTTTGCCCTTAATGAGAAGCTTTTATAGCCACACAAATAACATGACCCCACAAACCTTTTACCCCTTAAGCTTTTAAGACCACAACTTTCAAAAATCTTCTTCTTTTTTCTTAAACTCCGTGCTGAGTCAAACTACCTCAAACAATATGAAACAGAGGAAGTATTAATTTTAACTACACTAAAAAAGAGGATTTACAAAATAACAAAAAAAATATCATATGCCTTCGATCTTTGACTTAGTAGCTAGTATGCCTTCGATCTTTGACTTATTAGCTAGTATGCCTTCGATCTTTGAGTAATTAGTAGCTAGTATGCCTTCTTAAACTACATGTTTCATTCATCTGTTAGGTGGTGATTAAGAAAAATAATGGAGAAATGAAATGGGTTCGCACAAAGGTCGACGTCGAAAAGCACGTTGTGGTGCCACAAGTGGATGAACAAAACCTGCAGGAATCACCAGACAAATTCGTGGAGAATTATATTCACAACCTTAGCAAAACAACACTTGACAAATCGAAACCTCTGTGGGATCTCCATCTTCTCAATGTCAAAACATCAGATGCTGAGGCTGTTGCTATTTTACGAATTCACCATTCACTTGGAGATGGCACCTCTTTTATGTCCCTTCTACTTGCTTGTACTCGCCAAACTGCTGATCCAGATAAACTTCCAACTATTCCAGGATATAAAAAGAGGCCTATTAATTTTTCAGACCAGTATTCCACGTCCAAAGGATTGTGGCCATATGTTACAAAAGTTTGGTCATTTATGAGATTGTTTTGGAACACAATAGTAGATGTGTTGATGTTTATGGCCACGACTGTATTTTTGAAGGACACAAATACGCCAAGTAAGGGCAGGCCTGGTTCTGAGTTTAACCCTAGGCGAATTGCTCATAGGACAATCAGTCTTGATGATTTGAAGTTGGTGAAAAATACATTAAATATGGTACATATATATTCTTAGTCCAATCAAATCTTATGATGTATATTAGATGTTACTAATATATAGCAGTTTGATGTTTATGGACTTTATTATTTCTTGCACAGACAATAAATGATGTCGCTCTGGGAGTAACACAGGCTGGTTTATCTGTCTATCTTAACAGGAGATATGGTAAGTTCGTCTGCCTCATGTATTAGGAGTAATTGTTAATAACAAGAAGGTAGGCAACCTGTTATATAGAACATGTAAAATTACACAAATATTGTAATCTCTGTTTTCTTTACGCGACTTTATCCATAGAAACAACCTCTTGCAGCAATGCAGGGTAAGACTGCGTATAATTGACCTTCATGATCCGGCCCTTTCCCAGCCCCGCATATAGTGGGAGCTTAATGCACCGGGCTGCCCTTTTGATCATAGTAAATAAATAAGATTCAAAAAGAATTAAAAACTAGTTTATCCAGTACTTTTATTGTTTGAACTGCTGGGAATACAGAGTCATGGCAGTAAATGTTAATGCAAAATTTGGCAGGTGAAGGCAAGAAAGACAAGGGAGCAACAGAGAAAAACAATAATCTCCCCAAGTACATAAGACTCAGATCAACTCTTCTTATTAACTTTAGACCAAGGACTGGAATTCAGGTGATGGCATCCATTCTTTCTTCAAAATCTTAGCACTTCAATTTCCTTAGCTTACTTCAACCCGAGTTATTGACATTCTTTTCGTGTTTAACAAATATATAGGCTTTAGCTGATATGATGGCCAAGGACACTGAGGCAAAGTGGGGCAATTGCGTTGGTTTTGTCCTTTTACCCTTTAAAATCGCGTTAAGAGATGACCCCTTAGATTATATTAGACAAGTTAAGGCAACCATTGATCGTAAGAAGAAAAACTCTTTTGAAGCTATCTGCACATTTTCCATCTCCAAATTAGCACTCAAGTTTTTTGGGATTAAGGTAATGACATAATCACTTCTCAATTTTCATCTTTAACATAAGATTTCAATAATTACAAGATTTGACTCTTCTGTGAAAAAAATAAATAATTTCAGACTTCAAGTACAATGTCGCACAGAATTCTCACCAATACAACACTCTGCTTCTCCAATTTGGTCGGTCCTCAAGAGGATATTAGCTTCTATGGGCATCCTATGGCTTACCTTGCACCCACTTCTTATGGGCAACCTCATGTGAGTATCACTAATTTGCTTGACCAAATCATACTCATTTATCTATAGATAGAGTGATCTTGTTTAGATTATATTTACATCATAATCCCGAATTTAAATTTCAGGCGCTGATGATTAATTTCCAGAGCTATATGAACAAGATGACTATAGTTCTATCAGTAGACGAAAGTGTGATTCCTGATCCACATAAAATGCTGGACGATCTTGAACAATCTCTAAAGCTTATCAAGGATGCTGTGGTAGAAAGAGGACTTTGCCTTGGATAAAAAAAATGCTAGACAAGCTCTTCAAATTATGGCTCAAATGTTATAGTAGTTCTTTTTCCTTTTTAATTAGGAAGTGTCTTATTGACAATAAGATTGGTACCCAAGTATAATGCGACGGATCACTATTGCTACAATATTAATGATATATGATATTTTGAGCAATAAGTTTAAATATCATAAATGTGCTCGTGCTGAAAAACTCAAAGTCTAGCATTTATGAATCATGAAATAAACACTAAGTTTTCAAGTTTTGTTGAGGCGCATCCAAATGTGTAATAAGCTAATCAACCTTGGTCCAAAATTTGGAAAGGAGGCCTCTTTGATAAGCCTGAATGACTCGACAAAATCATCCCCAAACTGGTTACGATCTGAAAATATTCCTTCATCAACTGCTACGGCAAACGTTAACTTCTTGGTAAAACTACACGCATGAACAGGGGCGTATGTAGCCCTATAAAGACGAAATGAAAATCTACCAATAATTCAATAAATAAACTTACCAACAAACAGATTAAAAATAAACATGGACAAGAACAAATAATGAAGCAGCATCAAATATATGAGAAGGAAAACTTTGCAATTATGAGTTAATATCTTCCTTTATCTAATGTTCTTTGAACTTCAAATAAATAGTTCAATTTTTCTTTAGTACGTGTGTATGTATGGAGTAAGGACGCATAGCTCTAACAGAAATGTCTTTTACACATAACAACTGTAAATCATCTTAATTTTAACTTTTCTTTTGTCAAATTCCACTCTGTGTATTAATTGAATAAAACTTTTGTTTTCTTTGCAAGTAGATTCACACGAATAGAGCTCACTTATCTTCTTATGACACACCAAAAATTAAAGAAAAATTACCACATCTTAACACGAAATATAGGACAAAATATAATAAAAACTAGATAATGAAACTAATCTGTCGAATATACTCAACGGAAAAGAGATAACGGCTATAAATGGACAATAAAAGACCAATATCTGAGACGACGAAGAATGGATCCCATCTCTCTCACCTGCTGCTTCAAAGAAAAAGTAAACGATGATAAAGTAGAAAATACATAAAGCACTAGCTACTATATGGAGAGAATCCGACAAACCACCGGCAACCATTTGCAATTTTATGAGAAAACTCACATGCATACAATCCTAGGAACAACAAAAACTACAAATTAGAAAAGGAAAAAAACCAAAACATCGATTTTCAACAGATAAATAAGAACTTGATGAGTGAATTAAGTTTCTAACGAAAAATAGACCTTTTGTCAATCCAGAACCCAACAAGAGAGTAACCAGGAAAAATTAACAAATGCCTACAAAATATATATAACCAAGAAATAGGGACAGCGAAAAAGAAATAAGAACTTACTAGAATTCAAAGTAACAGTAGACATGGGTTGAGAGAAAGTGCTGTACGGTAGAAAAAACTACCATTTTAATTTCTAGGGTTGAGATGAGGAGATATCTTTTAGAATAACCAACTCACGGAGAAAAAATTAGGACAAAGAAAAACCCACAACAAACACATTAAAAGATCTACAAATCGTCTAACCTGTGTTTCTCCCTAATTCAGAAGAACGGCACAGAATTCCCTAAAAAATTCCATTTACTCTACATTCAAAAATAAAACTAAATACTGAAATTTCTCCAATTAAATGCACATACCAAATAAAAGCAGAGAATGCCTGGATGAATCGAGTACTGATTTGAATAAACCCTATACTGATTTCAAACAATCGATAAAACTCGAACGCCGTACCTTTTTTGTTGTCTTTAGAAGCCGAGTGAAGTAAATCAGACCTTCTACTAAAGATCATCGCCGACTGGGTGCTACCGACTGTCCTTTCTTTTAAAAAATCTTGTGAAGAAAAAATTTTATTTCGTGGGTTTCAAGCCCTAGACCTAGAGTGAGGGTGAACCTACGAAAATTTTTAGAGGGAATAGTTAATGTTAGAAATTTTAGAGAGAATATTTTAAGTT
Source organism: Nicotiana glauca (assembly GCA_026770625.1). NCBI lineage: Eukaryota > Viridiplantae > Streptophyta > Magnoliopsida > Solanales > Solanaceae > Nicotiana > Nicotiana glauca. The sequence goes on from MU675277.1 coordinate 30,996, forward strand.
AGATATATTAGAGGGATAGTTTAAGTGGGAATGTTTTGTATGAATTTTCTAAAAATTTTAGACCACATTTGTACCGTTCTCAAAAGATGTTACATTAGGCAACACTTACAAGGTGTATTCTTTGTATACAAAGAGTACGTTTTATGAGTGTTATCTAAAATCCGTTGCCAAAAAAGCTACCCTTATAAAAGCGTGCCTATAACTATTTTTGGTAATATTTTATTTATAAAAAATTACTACAGTCGAAATAAATTATAAATATGAACCCATAACTTTAAGGATATAATTAATTCAATTATAACAACCTTAAAGGTTGAACCCACATAATTTAAACCTTGGATTGCCTCTGCTCATGAATCAGTGGCCCTTACAATGTGCAGCATTTGGATTTAGTGATTCTGACATGAGTAGGCTCTTTTTTTTTTTAATATGGAATAAAGAGTGTCCAAATATAATGATATTAGTGCAGAAGGTTCATAAACCTGATCTCAACTAGCTTGTGATTGATCGGACATAATTAATTGATGATTGACTGAAGAAACTTACAGTGGCATGTCCATAACATGTTGGGGCAAGGAATGGAGTTAGAGGTGTTAAACGGGCCGGGTCAGCCCGGTTCCGGACCGGCTCAGACCGGTAGAACCCGGAACCGGCCCGGACCGGTAAGGGGGGCTGGGTTGGGTAGGGGGCTGGGCTGGGTTTGGACGGTTTAAATTTTTGAAACGGGTTACCCGGCCCGGTAAAACCCGTTAGATGAATAGTGCCATTAAACCGGTTAACCGACCCGGCCCGGCCCGGACCGGCCCGAAACGTGAATATAACATGAATATACCGTGAATATACCATGAATATACTATGAATATACCATAAATATTCCATGAATATACCATGAATATTGTATACTAATTAACATAATTTAAAATTGTTGGAATTTAACATATAGTGTATATATTTAGGATATAAAACTATAAATGCTCAAATCATAGAATATGATGGTAAAGTATTATTTTTAAAATATGCTATATATGTGTTATTTTAAAATTTTTAAGGCAATTTGTATTATTTTAAAATTATTAGACGTATTTATGCTAGCTTAATGTTTTAGTTTGTTAGATTAATTTGAAGTATTATTAATTTATCATGGATGAAAAATTAGTTTTACTATTTTTTTTGTTAATTTACTTTTTAAATGCAAACTTTAATTTTGAATTTTGAAATAANCATAAAAATACAATAAACCCGGCCCGGCCCTCTCAACCCGCAACCCTTATGGTTCAATTTTTACCCGAATTAACCCGAACCCGTTAAACCCGTTAAAACCTAACCCGTAACCGGACCCGTACGGGTCAAAAAAATCCAGGCCTGGCCCACCCATTAGACACCCTTAAATGGAGTTAATTTTATTCATAGTCATTGAATTTTTGTGTTTGTTACCCAAAAGCCACTTTTTTTTGTTACGTAAAATCATTCAATTTTGTGTTCATTACTCAAAAGCCACTTTTCTTTCTTTTGTTACACAAAAATTATTTTACTTTTTTTTTGGTAATTATATTTTTCATTAATCACGAAAGAGGTCATTACAAATCAGTAGAGTTATCCTCGACTCACTTAATCTTTACATCTAATCTAAGTCTATCCTATACTATGAGCAGTACATAAGAATACTATACAAGAGGCTGGTTAGTTACTACATTGTTTTCAAAACATAAGTTGCTGCAGTTTTGCCCTTATTCCTCCTTGAGCTCTAATATTGCAAACACATGCCACTTCTCTGGCTACTTGATCTGTAGTCACGTTTGTCTCTTCACATATTCTATTGTTTCTCTCCCTTCATATCCCATAGATGTGTTCTGCATATACCATTTTCATTACTCTAGCTGCACATAATTTCCCCTTAACTTGTTTTACTACCCATGCCATCATCTGTGTATAAGGGTGCTTGGGATTCACCTGAATTCGTAGCCATTGCATAAGCCTTCCCCATACTGCTTTAGTAAAACTGCATTCACCAAACAGATGTGCATGTGATTCATCTACTCCATTGCATAAGCAGCATCTTGAGCTTACTTGTATTCCCCAGTTTACAAGCCTATTTGTTGTCAGCAATATACCATGGTGTTGCATCCACATAGTGAATCTTGCCTTGGGCCTAGCTTCATTATGAAATATTAAGTTTATCCATGCTACCTTGCTATAAGTTCCCAACATGCCTACATATATTTGCTTGATACTATTCTGACTGAGTTGAGCTGTAGGCAATTGTTGTATCACCTCTCTTGCCTCAATGATCTTCCTCACCATCCAACTGGCCTGTTGGGGTATGTCCATCTCCACTATGCTTTGGCCTTTTAGGTAATATGTGTGGATCCATTTTATCCACATTTTGTCTTTCTTTATTGCCAAATCCCAATAGACTTTAGTGATAGCAGCTCTATTCCAGAATCTGTTGTTCAGTAAATTATACCCTCTAGTAGATTTAGGTAAGCACATTATATCCCATGCTATCAAATTTCTCTTTGTAATTGCATTAGAACCAGACCAGATATAACTTCTGCAGTATGATTCTATTAGACACATCACCTTAGGTGTTATAATTAATATTTAGGACCAATAAGATTGGATACCAAAGATAACTGTTTGGACTAACTATATCCTGCCACCATAAGATAATTATCTAGTTGTCTAAGAGGAAATCCTTGCAACTATTCTGTTAATCAGTGGTTGCCATTGCATAGTTGTTAGCTTCTTTGTGTCCAGTGGGATGCCTAGATATTTGAAAGGTAACTCCCCAAGTGAGTATCTAGTCTTCTGTAGAATTTCTTGTCTAGTATCCAAAACAACTCCTCCATAATAGATTGCACTCTTGTTAGGATTAGCAAATAGTCCAGATGCAGTAGAGAACTGCATAAAGCAAGCATGTAGAGTGGAGAAAAACTTGCAATCACCCCTAGCAAATATCAGGAGATCATTTGCAAAGTTGAGGTGGGTCATATCTAGCTTACCACATCTGGGGTGATACCTGTATTTCTTAACATGTTTCAATCCTTTGAGCAGCCTACTTAGGTATTCCATTGCAATTGCAAATAGAAACCTGTATGAGTCCTTTAGCAGCTTCAAAAGGCTTTGTCAGTTCCCTATTTATCATAATTGAATAACTCACTGGTTGTGAGCACGTGATTTTTGCCCGATATGAGAATTATTCCCAAAAATTCAAAAATAAAATAGTTTTGCGTTGTGTGTGATTTTTGTGAATTTTTTGTTATTTGTTTGCATTTGTGTATGCATGTTTATTTGTTTAAATTAATTAAAAATACAAAAATATTGCATTTAGGACTCAATTCTACAATTAGAAATTAATTAGTATTTTTGTGATTTAGGATTTTAGTAGTTGGATTAATTAAAAGACAAAGAAAATGAAGAGAAAAGGAAGCAAAACGGACTGGGCCATTTTAATTCGGACCAAGACCAGGCCCAAAACATTTGCATATACCCGGTCCAAATCCACCTACAACAGGGATCACCAAACGACGTCGTTTCGATCACAAAATCAGGGCCGTCGATCTCAAGATGATCAACGGCCAAACTCACCCTACCCCAACCCGTCTCACCCGACCCATTCTCATTTACTACCGACCCAGTCCCATCATCAAGCCAAACGACCCCGTTACCACTCCAAACGACCCCGTTTGAGATCAGCTCGATTGATTCTAGCCGTTGATTATTGTAATCTAACGGTTAGGATTAAAAGGGTAATTTTAATACCTTGAATCCCCTTACCCGTCTCAAACCCCAGATCCCCATTTTCGTCTCTCTCAGAGACCAGGTAACGCCACCGTCCAACCACCACCCACCGCCTACCGGAAATTGCCTCACGGCGGTTCCAGTAGGCCAATGACCCCCATTTTTACACCATAGCACCTCCGAGACCCCCCCTCCCCCATTCCAACCCCAAACATGGCTTATCTCGAATCAAGCTGGAACTTCTCGAATATTCAATCGAAGATTCGAGCCAAAACCAACCTATACCAATGACCACCAAACTAACACCCTGAAGCCATCGGACCACCCCTTCCCCAAATCCACACCCGTTTCCCTTCGAACAACACTAGAACTCTTCGAATCTTAATTATTTACCAAGAACCCTAGTAGCCGCCACTGCTTCCTAGTGGCGGTGCCGCTTCCATTCAGCCCTAAACTCGCACACAGCCTTCCCCATAACCTCCCTCGCAACCAAGCCGGCATTGGTTGGGTTCGAATCGAACCCAAACCATGTGAACCCCAGCATAAGGCCCAAGAACCCTGGAGAAAGTTTCGAGCCTGTTCGAAGATTGTTTGATGGTTCAATGGACTTTAATCGAAGTGTTCTCACTTGAGAACACTCGATTAAAGTCCGTTTAGCCTCAAATGTTTCAAGTCTGTTGGTCCAAATCCGTTTGTTCATGATTTTTCATTATTTGAGGTATTTCTCTCTTATGTCCTTGTCTATTTGTATAATTGTGTGTTTAGTTTAGTTGTGTTATCATCTTTCATCTCTTCGATTGCCTATTAATTGTTCTGTTCCCATCCTCACAGGCCTTTTATTTGGTCAATTCTGTTTTTGTCTGTTCGATTGATTGTAGTTGTCGTGATGGCTTTGTGTGTTTAATCCACTTGAGGTCGTCAAGTAGTTAATTCATATTGTTGACCCCCTGAGTCTGCCCGTAAAGCTGTAGTTTGTATGTCGATTATTCGTTATCGATTATATAGGCCGTAGTTGATTAAACGAATATCATCGTAGGTTCGATTATTAACAATGTGGCAGAAATCCCATTAGTGTTGCCTAAGTTAATCCGAGCTACCGCTTGGATTGAAAGCTGTAACTGATTGTTGATTTCAAATTAAGGATTAATTGGATATAGCTGTTAGCATTAGGAAACCAGAAATTAGCATTTTAGGATTTAAAATTGCCCTGCCCATGAGCTGGACTAGTGGAACCTGCTGTACAGCAGGGTACCACCAGTTTTCTGCAGTCCAGCAGCTTAAAATAATAGGACCCCATACTTAGACATTCTTAAGTAGGAACAACATAATAACATGGGCATGCCAATCAGTCAGGGCATGGGAAAAGGGAAGGAGCAGGCTGTTACTTAGTGTTATAAGAGGGGGGAGATTCTGAAAAAAAAAAAAGGACAGACTTTAAGAGAGGGAGGCTGGACACACTCGATCAGACTTTGCAAAAAAAAAATTTCAGTTCTGGAGGCTTTAAACAGAGTTTAGAATTTTAAATTTCCTTGAACTACCAGTTTCGAGGACATATATTCTGGAACAGATAGTCTGATATAGAGAGTGAAGGAGAGTTTGTTTATTTTTTGAGAGCTGGTTTTGGTCTTTACAAACCTGTTTAAAAGAGTTCAAGAGTTGAAGAATTAAAAGGGGAGTTTACGAAAGGATCAGTTTCTTAAAAAATAAAGTCAGTCTTAGGCAACTCGAGTCCTTGTAACACTGTTACATTGCTCTCAAGGTCAGAAGCAGTTTGAGTTTCCTCTGTTCTTGTTTTCCATACTTGAGCTTTCAAAGCATTCGAAGGTTCTGTTGATTTGCTTAAGTTTGGTTTGTTGCTGTTTGGGTATTTTGAAGATGCCATTGGTTGGAATCTACTACTAGTTCATTCTGGTTTGGTTTCGAAATCTTCCTGGGATTTTCGGCTATTGTTTGTTGTTGGTTGCTGTTTTTGATTGCTGTTGCTGAGCCATTACTGATATTTCTTCTTTCATTTCTGCTGTTAAAAATCAGGTACACACTCTTTGTGACTGTTTTTCTCCTATTGGCAATAAATGGAATCGGAACTTAAGCTCTACGGTGGGATTGTTGGTTAAATGATTTTGTTATGATGTAAACTAAATTAGGACTTTCCTAATAGTGTACTGGTAGCATTAGTTTGATGGGATTTGCATATGTTTTAATTTAATGTTAGTTTTTTAATGTACCAAACTTGAATACATTTCGAGTTGGAAATTAATTCCAAGTTTTGACATGTATTGGTCATTGATATTTAATTGTTATGGTTAGATTAATTTACCAATGCATTCATTAAAACGAGCTTCATAATAGTGTTATAGTCATCCCTCTAACCATTTGATTCATGTAATCAACTAGAAAATAATTCAATAGTGAATCAAACACCTCGTATCATGTTTGTATACACGACGCTAGGATTAACTCAATTGGAGTTGGTACTAATCCGAAACGTAAGGTAGCCACGGCCGTATGTTAAATTTATTCGAACAACGTACGTTTGTACGAAAGTCTTGACTAGAACAAATGAGGATTACATATAATCGAGTCACCCCAATAGTCTTTTGAAGCATAATTTGAAACAACCTCGTGGCGAGCTGGGCCCCTTTATGTTTTAAGAAATTTAAGTGTACAAGTCTTACGGAATAAAGCAGTTTGAAATTGATTGAAAGCACGTAGATTACAACATGTTTTTAAAAAGTCAGATATTTTTGCCATTTACAATAGTTTAAGCGACCGTGCTAGAACCACGGGATTCGGGGGTGCCTGACACCTTCCCTCGGGTCAACAGAATTCCTTACTTAGAATTTCTGGTTCGCAGACTTCATTTGAAAAGTCGAAATTTCCTCGATTCGGGATTTAAATAAATCGGTGACTTGGGACACCTTAATTTATTCCAAGTGGCGACTCTGAAATAAATAGAATAATCCTGTTTCGAATATTGTCACTTAAATTGGAAAAACTCCTTTATACAATCCCTCGAAAAATGGGTGCGCAAAAAGGAGGTGTGATAGCTCTGGCGACTCTGCTGGGGACTAAAAACCCAGAACCACTGGTTCAGGGTTTAAGAATTCGAGCTTTGAATAATTGTTGTATTTGGCTTATTTAATATCTGATTTTATTATGTGTTTGCCTTAATGTGCTAAATGTTGCTTTTACCGCTTTGATATTTTGTGAACTGTATATAAACGCTGTGCCGATACCCACCTCTCTTCTGATTCTTGAATTTAACATCGGACATTTGCTGGACATAGCCCGTCTTTCTTGAGATAGCCGAGGTGCTTGGCACCCGGTGAAGGATTTTAGTCACACATGTTTTAGGCGGGGAGTACCACCAGTTAAGCCGGAAAGCCATGCTACCGGTACACTGACCCTCCTCGGCTCGAGTTGTCCGCTCGAGTAAGCCAGTCTAGATACCTTCTCCAACAGGATATCAGCTTAGAATAACAAAGCCTCATGCCGGATCCCTAGTAGGAACGTTTGTTTGCATCATGTGCATTTTTGACTTAGGAGACTCAACACAGGGGTTGGGTCTGTCTAGGACAGGTGTACCTGAAATGAAAAGACCATCACGATGCATCATGTTTGTGCATTTATTTGTTTTGGACCTGCATGCTGACCGGCTCATTTGAAAAAAAAGAAAAATGAAAAAAAAAGAAGAAAGAAAATGGGTTTGAAGAAAAGAAAAACACCAATGTATAGGGTTAAGGGATTTAATCACATGTCTTGAAAGTGCCAAATAATATCGAAACTCTGGTAAAATTTTGAAAAAAAAAAAGATGAAAAAAGAGGTTTAGTTTTTCTAATAAGTTAGTTTGTTCGGTCGAACTAAGCAAGTTTGATTCTCACCGGACGTGGGATACGTAGGCAACCCATGTCGGGCTCAACTAATTTTGCTTTTTAAAAAAAAACAACATTTCAAAAAAACAAATAATAAAAAAAAACAAATGTTAAATGTAGGGGGTAAATAAATGTCTTTAGCCAAGGTAATGTCATTCTTGGGAAAATAGCCAAACGACTATAAAAGGGCGCCGAAGGACTAATTTCGCAAGAACAGTACATATGTGTCATACCGGATTCTATTACACAGCCTTCAAATCTTCTTCAAGTGCTGAAAGGTCGTACTAACAAGATCAGTTTTTTAAAAGCAATAAAGATTTTCTCTTAGGTTTAGGAAAGTTTTTAAGTTTTATTTTTTTATCTTTTCTAGGATCAGCATGATTCCCCCACAAAGAATTGGTCAGAAAAGGGCAAGAGATGAGACTCCTCCTATGTTCATGATTCGATATAAGACCCCGAGCCTTCTCCATGATTGGTGGGCTAGTTTTGCTGCCTGGGAAAGAAATCAAGTCTTCAATCACCTTAAGTTTCTTCCAGACATCATGGGAATTGACCGGACAGGGATCTGATTGGGGCCTTAGTGAGTTTTTGGGACTCTACGAACAATGTCTTCAGATTCAGAGACTGCGAGATGACACCCACCTTAGAAGAATTGGGCGGGCTCACAGGATTCGGGAAGGATCTTCACAGAAAGAAACCCGCAGCTCCCAGGAAAGTGGGTGTAAATAACTTCTTGAAGAAATTGAGCCTCCGTCGAGTCCCAATGGATTGCTTAAATGAAGAATGGGTTCCCTTGGAATATCTTTATGACAGGTTTGGTGACAAGGGAGGATTTGAAAAATTCTCGAACACAGAATTTGTCAACCAATTAAGTTATGACGCCTGGGGAGATTTGAGAACTTTTTCCTTCATGATTGCTTTTCTAGAGACCATGGTTTTTCCCGAACGTGATGGGCGTATCAGAATTCGTTTATCAGTAGTGGTCTCATACTTGCAAAGTAGCGAAGAACACATTATTCTTCCTATGATCTTGGGAGACATTTTTCGGGCGTTAACTCGATATCGAGAAGGCGGAGATTATTTCAAAGGGTGTAACATCTTGCTACAAATGTGGTTCATAGAGCATCTCTATCATCACCCGATCATGATAAATTTCAACGTAGATTGGCTGAACTACATTCGTTGTCATCCAAGCAGGGCTGCTCGTTGTAATCTCCCGAACGGATTGAGAGCCTGGCAGGAATCGCTTAGTTCCCTGAAGGCGGACAAACTCACTTGGAACTATTGTTGGTTCCCCTATACTAAGGTTATGCACATGTCAACTCATCGCCCGTTCTACATACTAATGGGTTTCAGGGGCTTCCAGCCATACGCCTCATTACGCGTCATGTGCCAGTTAGGGAGGGAACAGAAAAGGCCCCCGACCGAAGATATGCGTCCGTTCATATGGGAATTCATGACAGAGGAACTCCCAAGAGAATCTTATGCACAGAAGGTATGGTTTGGTAGTCGACTCTCTGACATCGATGAAATGGCCGACGACCGAGGACAGGGAAAAGTAAGCCTCGCATACCTCGAGTGGTTCCACAACCAGGCAGTGCCCGAACAAAGAGCAGAAAGGTCGGTAAAGTACGCAGTCGACTGGGAAAGGGAGATAGAGTCCAGAGTCGGGAAGGCTAAAAGTGAAACGGCACGAGAATTTCAATCTCTTATTGACACCCTGAGAGAAGATAAGGGGATACTAGAAGCCGCCATGGATATACAACAAGCTAATTTTGATCAAGAAAGGGCTGATTGGGCACATGAAAAGCAAGCACTCCAGGCCCAAATCCAAGAGAT
>MU675278.1:6276-16522 GCA_026770625.1 Nicotiana glauca
TTTAATTTAATTGTTAATTTGAATTGAAGCAAAACCTCTTTATTTGTGAAATGGAAGGAAAATTTTGGAATTTTATGTATTTAAAAAGGATTTTTAAATCGGTAATCAAATTGGCTGGCCTGACAGCGGTGCCCGGCGCCACCACGATCCTTAGTGGATTTTGGGTCATGAAAACAATCATATACCATCAGTCATCACTGTGAAACTAGCATTGTCAGATATGCCTACCAACCAAAATCGCCACCCATCATAGCCTCACAACCACCACAGCCGACCAACACCACCAGCTGTTGTTGCCACTACCACTAGATTTTTAGAACGTTGTTTCATCAAACAAATAGTTCTTACAATGCAAGTTAGGATTTTCTTTAATATATAATATTTAATTATTAATTTGATTTAAATTTACTAGCTTGTACAGAAGAATATATTATACACATTCAGATGTTAATAACAAAAAAATCTTAATTATCCTGTATCAGATATAGAAACGATATCTTAATAATCAAATATGTATTTACATACAAGCATCTTAATCCTCAAAAAGCAAACGAGGCCTAAACCAGGGGCAAAAAGAGACCTCAAAACATATAAAGCACTATCTTGAAGGGAAATTTTCAATGTCTTCTTTGCCCCTAGGTTAAATCTTTTTTACTTTACGTTCGCGCTTACTTTTATGTAAATCGAGCTACTGCAGAATCCTAATCGATAATAGCATATCTCATTTTCTTCTTATTTTTCCTCTTTTTAATTCTCCTTTTTTCGAACATTTACGTAAATAATGCAACTTTTCATTCCTTTCTAAATGCTCAAAGTGAGTAACAGTCCCCAAGCCTATCGCATGGCAAGGTTGCAAGATACCTTCTAAAAAGTTAGTTCATCTTTGAGAATATAAAAATTAAATATTTAAATATATGATAAGTAAATCATACTCAAAGTTGAGTCTCCTGGAAGCAAAAAAATTTGAAAATGAGAATATAAAACAAAAATAACCAAAAGAAAGAAAAATAGCTTTTCATTTTGACTCTATTTTTCTAGATTTTGCCTTAAATAATATAACAAACTTTTTAAAGATTGTGCTCAAAGTTGACTCTACTCGTAGTAAAAATTTTGAAACTAAGAGAACACACAAGAAAAAAAGACTTATTTTTTCGTTTATTTTTCGAAAAATCACCTTTAATAATCTAATAAATTTTTTAATAATTTAACTCAGAGGCTTTTCCACTAGAAGCAAATTTGTCGCCCAAACGCAAAAAATTATCTTTTCATTTTGGTCACCCAAAAATTATGCATCCAATTAAACATTTATTTTTCATTCCTTCACGTAATTTTTTAAACATTTTGATGCCTAGCACTAAAATACCTATGTCCACACCATCAAATTCAGCCAATTCACTAATAAACTCATACCACAGTTTGGCACACTGTTAAAGTAGAATGAATCACTAAATTAAATTTTTAAGGAAAAGATAAAAAAATAAATGAATAAATTAGAGCAGAAAATACAAAACAGAGATGGAGGTACAGAGAGACTTACAGTGACAAAAGAGGACTGAGCTTTTGATTCGAGTTACTGTAAGTCGAGACATGGTTCAGGAGATTGAGCTTGGATTTTGATTGTTTTTGTAGCAAAAATGACAAACTAGTCCCTTATGTTTGGGATAGGTTTAAAGTACTTCCTTAACTATTTTCAGAGTAATTTTGATCCTTTAAATGTGCCAAAAGTAAGCACTTTTGATCTCCTTCAAACTTTTATAAACTATGTCTATTAGAATTAACAAGAATCATGAAAAAAATGACAACTCACATTTGAAGGTGGCGTTTTTACAATTTTTTCTATTTTTATATATTTTAATGTTTGGTATAATCGTAAGTGTTTTGTTATTTCTAGTTTATTTTCAATATTTAATATAATTTTTAGTGTTACATGATTCGAACTTTGACGGGACTTTTCCAATATTTTCCGGAAAAATCTTTTTGCAATTTTTATAAAACTTAATAAGTAAAGTTTGTTAAAATTTTTTGGTTTGAAACATTACTACTATTAATTGAAATTACCTAACACGTACATGGGAATGCTGTGAAGCAGCGAGGCTTGTTTCCGGGGCATCATTACTCCCCCTACGCCTAGAAACTAATTTGTACAAATCCGGAGAGTAAGTATTTAAATAGATATTACACTATTGGCGCTCCAGGTACAAAAATAAGGGTGTTGTGAAGCTCCATTGGTACTGTGTCTCCAAAAGAAGCATTGCGTTATCCCTCTTGATTGTTGGTGTCCAAAAATATTTTTCCCATGTGGGAAGTTGATGATAGATTGAATGGTTGCCTCTGTCGATGCATGCCCATCATGTCTTCAGTCAAAACATCCCAAAGGAATGGTGGAGGTTTTGCAAAAAAGGTGATATTGCTCCCTTTTAAGTTAGAGCCAAAATGTGCTAGGATGTCTGCTACTATATTTTGTTCCATGTACGTGTGCTTCACCGGAGGATCATATAGTTGATGCAGCATGGACCTACAATCGGTAATAAGATGTGAGCATTCAGTGCTAGTGTCATATAAAATATTAATGACTTCCAAAGTGTCAACATAAATTTCTAGAGGATGAAACTTGAGATGTATGGCCATTTGTAAGCCCCTTAGTAAACCCATCAGTTCGCGTTCCGTTATAGTTGGTGCAGCTATGGAACCCGCAAATCCCATGAGCCAATCTTATGCTAATGAATTAAGGTCTAGTAAACTTGAAACAGATGTGGTGATTAATATTTCAAAGGATGCACTTAGTAAAGGTAAAAGAAGATTCCTAAGAATTTATATATATTTTCATGCATTGAAAATGGGGTTTAAGAGTGGGTTGAGACCATTTATTAGCTTGGATGGAACCTTTTTTAAAGGAAAATGCAAGGGTCAATTGTTAGTAGTTGTTGCTCAAGACTCCATGAGGCACTTTTATCCCTTAGCTTGGGTTGTTGTTGATAAAGAGACCAAAGTTACATGGAGTTGGTTCTTAAGGCTGCTGCAACATTCATTGGACCTCAAAATGGGAGAAGGGATCACACTTATTTCAGATATGCAAAAGGTATGAGCCCTTCAATTCCTAAGTTTATTGTTTACGGTTGCATTGTTACATCTTCAATATTGCATTGTTGCATCTCACGGTTGCATTATTGCATCTCACTATTGCTCTTCACTGTTGCATTGTTGGTCTACTGTTGCATTGGTCTACTGTAGTTTACTATTGAATCTCATCAATTTAATTGAATAATCTTATTATTTAGTTTATTGTTGCCTATATTCTTCACTGTTGCATCTCATAACTCATAACTGTTTGCTTTTAGTTAACTTGAGATTGGTCTACTGTTGCATTGGTCTGTTGCATTTAGTTTACTTTTTCATTTAGTGTACTGACTCATAACTCATAACTGTTGCATTTTTTTTACTTTTACATTTAGTTATTGATGCATTTCTTTACTGTTTTTCCATTTTAAGAGTTTGATTGATTCAGTCCACTTGGTTCTTCCTGAAGCACACTATAGATATTGTGTAAGACACATAGAGGCAAATTGGTGCAAAAATGGGGACATGGGAAATATAAGAAGTACTTATGGTGGGCTGCATGGAGCACATATGAGGAAGATTTTAACGACCAATTAAGGAATATGGCACAAGTGGATAAAGATGGTAAGGAGACTGTTGAACATTTGATGAAGTACCCACCTGAAAGTTGGAGTAGAGCATACTTTGACACTGTTTGCAAAGAACTACTCAGTGGACAACAACCTAACTGAGTCCTTCAATTCATGGATCAATAAAGCAAGATTCAAGCCAATTATCAAGATGTTTGAGGATATTAGAGTAAAGGTTATGAACTTGCTAAAGGAACATGAATCTGATGTGATGTCATGGAGTAATGACTTCAGTCCCCAAATAATGCAACTGTATAACCAATACTTGAAGATTGCAAATAAGTGTCATGTTCATCCCAATGGTCAAGAATGGTATAAAGTGAGTGAAAATAGCGACAGACACACAGTGAATATGGTCACCAAGAGATGTACATGTAGGGCATAGGACCTTAATGGAATCCCTTATCCTCATGCAATAAAAGCAATGCAACACAGCAAGGTGAATCATTTGACTGGAATACACTGGTGGTACTCCAAAGAGGCTTATCTCCTAGCATATTCACATAAACTTCAACTAGTAAGAGGAGAAAAATTCTTGAAGGTTGAAACATCTCATGCAATGGAACCACCAGAATTTGTTAAGATGGCTGGCAGGCCTAAAGTCAAAAGAACAAGAGAAAAAAATGAAATAGTCAACAGACAAGGTGAATGGATGCAGTCCAGGAAGGGGAGGATAATGAAGTGTTCCATATGTGGCCACTCTGGTCACAATGCTAAGGGACGTGCAAAGGTAATACTCTTTTTTCAATAATGTCTATTTTATTCACCTATGTATCTATTCTATTTACTACTCTTCCCTATTTGTTAAATAGAATTCTAAGGGAAAGCAACCAATGGCAAGTAAGAAAAAGGGCAAGCAAGCAAAGAGGCAAAGATGTTTAGCAACTCAAGACAGCAATATGAACAACCCATGTCACCACTTGTTGCAAATATACCAGCTGAGGAGGACATAGAACTTTCATCACCACTGTTCAGTCAAGTCATCCAGTATAAGACTCAAATTTTCAGCTTATGCCAACTCCATCAGTCCAAAGGAAACCTCCCAGCAACACTGTCCCACCAGATTTTGAATCAGATTCTACCCCAAAAATTAGGCCAAGGAGTTTCTCTGAAGAAATGACAAGACTGCTTATGAGACAGCAAGGAACCATACCGGCTATAACAAGGACAACCAATTTTGTTGGTGACTCATCTGGTGTGAGAAAGAAAGCTGTAACAGGAAACCAACTTGAGAAGATGGACAAGATGAAGACAAGAAAGGGTAATGGCAAGTCACAAAACTAATGTGACTTGAACTATAGGTGGATAACTTTTTTGTGTAGTGGAAGTTTTTGTGAATTTGAAGTTTAGAAGGCTTGTAATTACTGCTATGACAGTACTATTGTTATCCTTTGCTGGTTGATGTAATTACTACTATGACAGTATATTTTTTTGCTGGTTGCATCTCTTTTTTGGTGGTTGATGTAATTAAAACAGTTAGTGTTATTAGTTTGTTGTCAATTAGTGTTTATTGTTTGTTGGTGTTATGAATGTTATGACAGTTGGTGTGGTACACGTTAAAACAGTTGGTATCAATGTTGGTAACAGTTATATGTCAATGTTAGTAACCTGCTACTGTGTTAAATTTCGAGTTTTAGTCATGAAAATTAAGTCATGGACATGTCTTAGATTTCTGAAATTCTTACCACGAGTTTTAGTCATGTTAAAACAGTTGTAAATTTGGTCGAACACTTTGAGGTAATATGATCCCACAGAAAATAGAAACTAAAATTGATGAGTTCAGTCCAAAAAAAATAGAAAATAGGAGGTAAAATTCAGTCCAAAAAATGGTTACGTGAAAATCTACTTAATTGACTACATAATGATAATTAACTAGTTCCCTACCAAAAAAATAATACATGTCAATTGACTATACAATGATAATTAACTAAACAATCAACTAAACCAGGAAGAACCATAATGAATTCTACTTCATTATCCAGGCAACAAAGAATCCAACAAACATTGCCTAAGAACCAATTATCACCATCATTAGTTGTACAACCCTTTCTTCCAATTTTTTGACTTTAGCATCTTCAAATTTATTTATGGCTTCCATGTCAATTAATTTTTCTCTGAACTTGTCTCTTTCAATTGTAACGGCACAAAGACGACTTCAAGTCTCTTATTTCAAGCTGGGAACCATCCGTGAATATTTCGTCTTCCTAT
Organism: Nicotiana glauca; assembly: GCA_026770625.1. Classification (NCBI taxonomy): domain Eukaryota; kingdom Viridiplantae; phylum Streptophyta; class Magnoliopsida; order Solanales; family Solanaceae; genus Nicotiana; species Nicotiana glauca. The sequence continues at coordinate 12,171 of MU675278.1, forward strand.
TCGAAATAACCACATGAATTATTCTGCCAAAAAAATATTTAAAAGATTCAATTTTTTTCAACTCAAAACAGCTAGAAAGATTATAAGGATTAGATAAATTCACATCGACACCTTACCTTAGGGCATGCACATTTGTAAAATTTCCTACCGGGGTTAGAGGGAGTGGTTGATGTGAAATGGTTGGCAATAATACCACATCGACACCTTCTCTGAGAAGAAGTACTGCTCTGCGACATTGATGAGGATGAGAGGGGATAGAGTCCAGCAAAGGAGAAGAAAGAGAATTTGGGGAATTTGTGCCTAAACCTTATTTTTATTCGACTAAAATTATTGTGAGGGGGAGTTATTATAAAGTGGGGCGGGTAAAAAACGTCTAATTGGCACATTATTGTCTGGTTGGCACATTATTATGGGGGACCCAATTGCCACGTAGGAGATCCATTAGATTTAGGTACAAATTCTACTACTTTAGTAACAGCGGGTATTATTTTAGCCGGAAAGTAGAACGGGATATTAACGTGGATAATTTTCAATAGTAGAGGTACCATTTTGGCCTTTTTTCCCAAAATAAATGGGATATTGGTAGAGCATGTTTGGTTAAATAAATGGGGTCCCATGATTGATAATCAACAGCCAGATTTATGCTTAGAGAGGACATTTTCATACAAATAATGAAGAGGTATAGACATAGAGGATCGCCTTGCCTGATACCTCTCGTTGGCTTAAAAGCCTGTGTGGGGCTACCATTAAAGAGGATGGATATGGTACTTGAAGTAACACATGACATAATTAGCTCTATTAAAGGAGGGGGAAATTGAAGTGAATGAGGGTACGACGGATAAAACTCCATTCCAAATGATCAAAAGCTTTCTCAAGATTAATTTTTAACAATATTTTAGGCCCTTTGGCTTTGGAGGTGTTAAAGTGGTGGAGTATTTCTTAGACAATAATCGCATTGTCTGAAGCCCTCCTATTTTGTTGGAAAGCTGATTGGGAGGGGTGAATGATTTTGTATATTATGGGCTTTATTCTATTGACAATAAGTTTGATAATAAGCTTGTAGATCGTATTGTAGAGGCTGATAGGCCGGAAATAAGCCGGGGATGTAGGGCTTTGAATTTTTGGAATTAAACAAATAAACTTTTTGTTTATTTTCGGAGGGATCTTGTTTGTTCAAAAGTGTTATGGCAGAATTCTATGACTGAAGGTCCCACATATTTATAAATTTTTGGAAGAATAGAGGGAGTAGTCCATTTGGCCTATGAGATTTTAGTAGCTTAAAGGATTTGGGAGCAAAAAGGATTTCTGACTCCTGGAGAGTTCCCTTTAAAGCTTCGTAATCCTCCTTGGTTAACGAGAATAGAGGAGACTTAGTGAAAGTTTTGAGTGAGCTTAATTGTTCTGTGATATACGATTTTTTGATAAAAGGATTGGAAGGTGTCTTTTATCTGATTTGTGACATAAATCCATTCACCAGAATTGTCCTTGATTGTTAGGATATGGCTGCGATGTCTTCTTTTAAGAGTAATTAGAAGAAAAAATTTAGTATTAGCGTTACGATCCTGTAACCAAGATATTCTTGATTTGAGTTTTTAAAGTTCCTCCTCAAGCTTAAGAATGTGATTAAATTTTCCAATTAATTCATGTTCTAAGATTTGAAGGATATAACTAGTTGGGTAGTGAGGGGATTCTTGTAACCCGTTAAGTCGGGATAGCAGTTGTTTCTTTTGAAAGAAAATGTTACCAAAAGTATTATGATTCCACTCCTCGACGGATAATTTAAAATTGTTAATAGCTTAGAGAAGTTGTTGATGTTGAAGCCAAGTGCTTTGAATAAGAGAGTTGAATTGTGGATGAGACATCCAAATTATCTCAAATCTAAAGAGAGGATCCCTATGAGGTGTTGGTTGATCAAGCATTAATTGTAAAGGGCAGTGATCGGAGTGAGTACGTGGTAAGTATTTTATAAAAGCTTCTGGGTGTAATTTTAGCCAATCAAAATTAGCTACCATTCTATCTAAGCATTCTAGAATCATATCTCCCCTTCTCCTCTTGTTAGTCCAAGTGTAATGGCTGCCCCTATAACCTAAATAAACTAGTTTGCAGTAATTAAAATACTATAACAACAAGTCTACACGTCCATTATTAATTACCCTCCCCCCAAATATTTCTGAGGCAGAAATGATTTCATTAAAATCTCCTCCTACCAAATACATGTTAGCTACACATTTGAGATTTTGCCATAGGAGCTTTCTATGCATGAGATTAGGGCTAGCATATATAGCAAAATAAAAAAGGTTTAGGTTTAGGGAATACCTGGACCATGCAATGAACCTTCTGATTTGTAATTGCAATGTTATTGACTGTGACATGATCTGCATTCCAAAGTACAACAATTCCCCCGACCTGACCTTGTGCAGGAGCTTGTGAGAAATGCGTAAACCCAAAATATTCCATGATGCTGATGTGATCATCTAAGTGTGTCTCCAGTAGAGCAACCAAAGTGGGCTTATAATAATCAAGCATGCTCCTAAAGTTGCAACGAAAGTCAGATGACTGAGCACCTCGACAGTTCCAAATAACAAAGTTCATGGATTGATTATTGGGGGTATTGGGAGTTTGGAGATCGGGCTGATTCTCCAACTAGGATAAGCCTACATTGACTGCTGGGGTCAGATTCTTGAGAGTGGGTTTGAAGATGATTGTGAATTTCTTCACTTCTGGATTTACGGCGGGTCTCACCTTGAGTGAGCACTCTATCAGTTCTGGTGGGCAAGAAATAAGCGGCTTTTTTTGTACTGCTCTTTGAGGATGAAGATGTGACAATGCTTTAGCCATATTGGCTCTGTATGTGTCTCCCCATCTACTCTAGTGCAGCAGCTAGTTCTTGGGGAGTAAGGCTTTCTTGTGCGCTTGGACTGAGAGGATTGTTGGTCATGGAACTGGATGATAAGGTGAGGGAGTCGAAGGGACTCATGGGAGAGGCTGGTGGAGTTGGTGCATGCATGAAGAATTCCTGGTGGATCTAAAGGATGGGGGAGTGGTGGGTTGGGTAGAAGGGTAGGTCGGCATAGTTGTGTAGTTGGTTGAGAGATGGATATGCTTGTGGAGCATTCCAGCGGTGGGGAGGCAGCAAAGGAGTTTGGTTTGACGTCCACAATGGAGCTTGTGACATTGTCCATCGGTATTGACCATAGAGGTCCATCGCCAATCTCATGCCCTCTATCATTATTTGTGCCATGTCCAGAGGGTTCTAAATTTTGACAATCACTTCTTGATTGTTGATCATCATGGTAAAAGTGAGGGCATGTTCTGGAGGCCCATTTCAAGACATGATTGTGGTGGATTGTAAGGGTTGAGTGTTTAGGAGGTGTAGATGATCGGGTAGGTTTGTGGAGGGGAAGTGTGATTCTGAATGTTGGTGGCTAGAAGGTGATGGATGTTGAGAGGACGATATAGAAGTAGAGAGGGTTTGTGATTGTGCATGCATTGAGTGGAGTGGATATTGTGTTTGTTAGTGGAAGTATGTGCATTGGACAGTGAGGTATTATTTGTATGTTGAGGATTGGGTGTTAGAGGCGGTAAGCTTATTGAGGTTGTTTCGGATATGAAAGAGTTGAGATTTGTGATGACTCGGCCCGTCGTCACGTGATTTACCGCCTGTTTTTCCTTTATTATGTTGCTTCATGTTTCTATATCAGTATTAGAGTCTATCGGGTGTAATTGAATTGGTCCTGGTTGAAAATAAGGCATATAGCCTCTTAGAAGGGAGTTTGTTTCAGAAAAGTCAACCGGAAGTTGACTATATGGTTAGAGTGCTCGGATGTGAATTTCGGTGGTTCGGTAAATTTCGGGAGGTGATTTGTGACTTAGGAGTGCGATCGGAATTGAATTTGGAGGTCCGGTGTAGAAATAGGCCTGAATTGGCAAAGTTGGAATTTTGGCGGAATCCGGTTGATAAGTGAGATTTTGATCCGGGAGTCAGAATGCAATTTCGAGAGTTGCAGTAGCTTCGTTAGGTGATTTCGGATATGTCTGCAAATTTTCAGGTCATTCGGACGTCGTTTGGTTGGGTTTTTGATCGAATGTGAGTTTCGGAAGTTATAGTTGAACTTAGGCTTGAATCCGTCGTGATTTGATGATTTTTGTGTTAATGGTCGTGTTTTTATGATTGGAACAAGTTCGTATGATGTTTTGGAGTAGGTTAGTGGTTTTGGTTGGGGTCCCGGGGGCCTCGGGGTGATTTCGAGTGTTCAAACGGACTAATTTCCATGTTGGAAGATAGCAGATTTTCAGAAAAGATTGCAGAAGAAATTCCTTCTACGCGTTCGCGTGAGGAAGGATGCGAACGC